>JANAVB010038219.1:0-209002 GCA_029216955.1 Iris pallida | reverse complement strand
CGTGTGTAAAGAATTGGAGAGTGTATGTGTGTTTATATAGATAGATACATAGAGAAGATTAGAAGAAGTTTAAGAATTAGAAGAAGTTAGAAGAATAGGAAGAAAGTGAGAAATAGAAATAAAGGGGATCGAGTTAGAGGGCGAAACGAAGCTCGGAGTATCGGAATGAGTTGAAACTTGGCGTGGGGCAAGAATACGTGAATTAGATTTTGTGGGTAGGCTCCCGAGTGGAAATCGGGGTTGTAGGGCGCCGGTATCGCGCCGTACCATTTCGTATCTTGAAATATTCAAGATATCGGCAATGGACCGTATCGTGGACTAAATGTCCACTTACCCTAGGTATCTTGGTAGGTAATATATATAGGCTAGTATCTTACTACCCTATGGAGCTCGGGTCAAAATACCAAGCGTAGGTAGGCTAACTTGATAGTTGCTAAGCTAGAATTTTATCCTTTTTAAGGGTAAATAGGATATTGGCCTACGGCCAAGATATGAGTTTCGAAGTCCAAGATGGACTTGGATATGGGTTGTAGAGGTTGGTAATAATTAGAAATAGTCGCCTAGACCTAGTCTTGACCTTGGTTGACCATGGTTGACTTTTTAGACCAAAAGTCAACTATGGGTCAACACTTTATCCAATTTAGTCCCAAATTCCATTAGACTTGAACGGTTGACCAAAAGTCAACGTTGGTCAACATTTGACCAGTTTGACCTAGGTTGACCTAGAGTTGACCTAGAGTTGACCAGAGTTGACTAGTTGACCAAAAGTCAACTGTAGGCTAACTCTTGATCCCGTTTGACTTTCTCCGACTTGTTTTGACCTGCGATAACTGGTATGACCTAGAGTTGACTTAGTCTGACTTAGATTGACTTGATATAACTTGATTTGACCTAGATTGACTTGATAAGACTTAGTGTAACTCAGTGAGACCTGTTTGACTTGGATTGACTTCCTGTGACCTTGTTTGACCTTGGCTGTCATAGTGTGGCCTAGTTTAGCTTGGTGTAACTTAGTTTGACCTAGTTTAACTTTTAGAGTTACCAAGAGTTGACTGTTGACCAGATTGACCTAAAATCATGTAGTATGCATTGTATACTCTATTTTTACCATTGTGGATATTTGTGACATGTTTTACTCTGAATAGGACTCTGTGATACCAGTTCGGACATCTATTCATATCAGTCATACAGGTGGCAGCGAGTACATTCTCTGATCATTTCATACTTGTTAGGATTTATTTCTTGCTCTAGATTACTTTACATGATGCTGTCACGTTATTCACGGATTGGTACTATATGGATCTTGTCATGCGATGTTATCCCCCTCGGGGTGCATCTAATACAGTTGTCATGTGCTTTTCACAACTCTTGTATTTCATGTACACCTCTATTCATGTATACTCTTGTGCAATCTTGTACTCTCATGATCACGTGAGCAAACATGATAAAAACCTCTTGTGCAAGGTAACGTAACTTGACTGGATCCTTGTGTATTATTGGGAGGGTGAGTAGGAAATGGTTATGTGATCAAAATCCCATCTTGTGAAATTTGTGAAATCATGTATATGTCCATTGTACACTCATATGGAGTTACCCTTGCATTGTCCTAACCCGTTTATATAACCATCTCATGCTCTAAATCACAGGTTACCTACAGTTCTTACTTATCATATATATAAATATTTCAGTTATCAAATCTCTCTCATTTTTGTTTGCCATTAAAATTCTTCGATTATAATTTCAATACAAATAGAACAGTGTTACAATATAGGACTTTAGACGTAGTCCTAGGAGTACATTTTGTTTATCTGGGTCCCTTGTGCCGATGGAGCGAGGTAATACTTGACTCCGTTGACGAGCTCGACGGTTATCGGTTCTCTGAAGGTTTGAATTGCTCTGGGTGCTGGAGCTTGCTGAGAGGAGGAAGACGTTGAGTGTCTGTATCTGCCTCTCTGGTGGTATGTTCGTTCGTCTCTCTGTGGTGTGTCGAAGAAGGAAATGATTCCTCTATTTATAGTTGGGCAGGTTGGCTGCTCATGCACGCATATGTAGGATGCGCTGGTGCTGGAGCCACGTGTTGATCGCTGATGGAGGCGCATGGGTGATGCGCCCTGATCGAGGGGTTGACTTCTTCATCTTGCAGTTGTGAGCCGGCACGTAGCAGAGGAGAAGATCTTTCTGTTGCTGAGATCTTGGATGAGTTGAGTCAAAGGACGCGTGTCATCGACCCATGGCTCGGAGATCTCGGATTTGATGGGGATGAACTGGTAGGATGCGCCTAAGATTGGGCCATGAGGAGACTTTGGCTCGTAACCTTTAGGAGTCACGAACCATTCTGGGCGCATGGCTTTTGAGGCACATGCAGGCGACTTCCCTTCTATCTTTTGGGATCAGAGAGCAGTCTGGGGTGCATGGCTTTTGAGGCACATGCAGATTTGGACGCATGCTGCAGAGGCACATGCGGGTTTGAGTGCCACGTGGCAGTAGCCGTCGGAGTAAAGTCATGATGATGCTGACGTTGCCGACGCTTCGTCTTCTAAAAGCTGCCGACCGTTCAGACTTTGGGAGGCGTGCTGCCAACTCTGTCATTCATATTTAATGTTTGTGACATTCGATGGACGCTGAGGGGGCGCGTCGATTGGCGTTCCACCGGTATGGGGACGCATGGGGGCGCATCTTCTGTATGCGCTCGGTTCTGAAGGGCGCGTCTGTATGATGCTTTGATGTTGAAGGACGCGTCTGTGTGATGCACGATCTGGCCGCGCATCCGCTTCGTGAGACATCTTTGATGGTTCAACTGTTACGTTCTTCGAGTGCTTTAAATAGCCATTTTGACTTGGCTGAATTCGAAACGTCTGGTTCATCCCATTTAATACAAATTTATTGTAAAATTCGGAGAGCCATCCACTTGGCGCATGGGTTTGATTTACCCCCTATAAATAGTGGTATGGAGAGAGGGTTGGCCTCTCGTTCTCTCACGTCTTTCCGACATGAACTTGTGTGCTCGAATGCATCCTGTTGACAAGTGCTCCCGAGGGTGAAGATGAGACGCCATATCGTTGTTGATGCACTTGAAGGTGGCTGTTACATCCAAAACGGAGTCGAGGGCTTCTGAGGCAGGCGGAAGGTATGTTGTATCCAAAGATAGGGATGCTCGGGCCTCGTCTCCGTTTGCAAGAAAACCGTAGATCGGAATGGTGGTGCTAGGCTCTTTCTTCCTTCAAAGTGGGTGTTGCCCACTCTGGTTGTGTTGAAAGCTGCTCCTTTAGCCGTATTTCGATTACAGTCTCCATGGTCTTTGGAGGCTCTTTCGAAGCCTCCTGGCCACAGATTTGTGCTGCTCTTCACTTCTTGTTCCAGCCAGAGGGTTAAATGCGTCATTAGTCGAAGTATTTATCAGGTGAGCCTGGCTGGAAGAGCGGCACATAACTGGGCTGCTGAAGGGATGTACATAACTAGAGATGCATATAACTGAGCTGCTGAAGGGATGCGCCTTGCTGAGGGCGCATGGTGGGATGCGCCCGGTTGGAGGCGTATGGTGAGATATGCCCGGTTGGAGGCGTATGGTGATGCTGCGCCTGTATGATGGCTGCTGCGCCTGACTGGAGGCGTATGGTGGCCGCTGCCCGTAGACTTAGGATCCTTCCTTTGTAGAAGTTTTTCCTTTATACAGCCTTCTCTTGACATGTAATAGACTTTTATATGAAAATAAAAAGTTCTCTTTCCATGTCTATATTTGCTGCTTTTGTTGTGAAGTATTTTGCCCGAGCTCTGGCGTATGTAGTGTCCGACGCATGGGCTTTCTGGTTGTGAAATTCCATGCTTCTACAAGACCCCCTTCAAAGTTTTCAAAACTTTTGGATAAGTTTTGGAATACTTTGAATAAGAAGCATGGAGGTCAGGGCACATGACTGTTGGGGCGCATGCCTGTTCGGGCGCATGCTCCTCTCAGTTAATGTATATGATGATGCCTCGGTAACCGAAAAGATTAATGATAATCTTTTGGTTTTATTTGCTGTTATCTCTTCACAGAACCCGAGGCGACGGCTGAGATCACACATCATCGGGTCACGCGTGTGACCAAGCCCTATAAATAGGCAAGAAATGGAGAGAGAGAGTTCTTCTTCTCCTTGCTTTTGCTTTCTTCAGAGTTCTTCTTCAAAAACCCTAACTTTTTCTTTTTGAGAGAAATGGCTCCCAAGACTCCTCGTAGCGGTGCCGGCAAGGGAAAGGAGAAAGAAAAGGAGCCTGTGACAGTTGTGGCGGCTGACGTCCCCTGTCGACATGTCGAAGTTCGGTCGGAGGTGATTGGTGAGTCTCATTTGACGTACACCAACGCACATAGACCTTGAGTCTTTGATGATGTGCCGCAGTTTTTGCCTGCCGACGCGCATGGGTTTAAACCCTGATGATGCGTTGAGGCTCTGCCGCTGATGCGCATGGGTTTAGACCCTGAATACGCCGAAGCACTGCCACTGACGCGCATGGGTTTAGACCCTGATGATGCGCCGAAACACTGCTAACGCGCCTGGGTTTAAACCCTGATGATGCGCCACAACAATTTTTTTTGCGAACACATTATGTACTTCTGATGGGTCTTAGACTCTTTGTTACTTCTAATATTTTGAATCTTTGCTAGTGTCAATGACTATCCCACCCTTGAATGAAGTGCTTTTGGAGACTGCCCTCAGTCAGACGGGGGTAGATTATGACGAGGAAGTGATAAACCCTGCTCAAGATGTTCTTATGCTTGATCAGCATCCCGAGAGAATGACTCAAATCCGGGAACAACAGTATGGGTTCCTCAAACGGAGATGGAGCGTGGAGTTTTGAAGTCTGCCACATCTGATAAAGTGACCTTCTTGAAGCCTGAGTTCCTATTCGGGGACCGCCTCACTTCTACTGAAGCAACAGTGTTAAAGGTCAAGGAAGACTAGTTTTTCACAGCCAAAGGAGTGCATATGACCGTTAAGCAACTTGAACGCCAATGGCCTTTGATGGCCTTCTGTCGTCTTGCTTTGAAGAGGATGATGTCTTGGGATCTTACCCCCTCTCAGAGGGGAGCAGTGACTGGCAATATCAAAACTGATTCTGCCTCCGATCAGAGAGATACTTTGACCGCGGTGCGGTCTGGGTCTTCTTTCACCTGGCGGACGCTACGTCCTGGGAGCATTTACAGTGATGTTCCCCTTGATACATTTGCTTATAGTGCCTTGACTTTTGCACATCGTATGCTATTGATGGAACGCTCATACCCGAAAGAGGAGTTTCGGGTAGAGGATTGGTGTCATTACGTTTCCAAATGGGATAAACTGACACTCCGGGTTTTGTCGCAGTTCTAGACTGAGCTCCGAGAAATTGGGCTGACTGCCGCGATTCGTGCCACCCAGGCAGGTGTTGACATTAACATGCATATGTTCCTCGCCCTTTTGGAGATGTTTGATATCCATACCGGGACCTTTTTTACTTCGGCGGGGGAGTTAGGGCTCGCACTTCATGAGATGTATGAGGTATCAAAGCTCCCTTGGGGATCGGAACCCTATGAAGAGTATTTTCCGACCAACGAAGAATTTCAAGTCCTGGGGGACAAGGCTGAAGAGATGACGACCATCTTTAAGGAAGTAGCTAGTCATCATTACTATATACAGAAGAGGGATAAGGGCGGATTGCAGCCTCATGTGACCGCTTGGAGAGATTATGTCTTTAGGCAAGACAAGGGGGATCCCTCGCAGTTCTCCACTCCGCTGGCTCTTTCTCGTAATGAGGTGCTCTCTGAGATGAGCAGGTTAGATGAAAAGAATCTCCGGGAAAACGAGGACCAGCAGTCTGATGAACGCTCCTACAGCTGTTTCTGGCATCTTGCTCATCGAATGTCGTCAAAAGCAGTATTGGTCGCGTATCTCATGGTTTGGCTTCGGGATTATGTCTTCCCGGGCAGATCTGGCTCTGTAGAGAGAGTGACTCGGCACTTGATCCTGCCAGCTGTGAAGTTGGTCTTTGGCCGGCGCCTGGCTCTACTCCCCGCAATGGTATGTAATTTACTGCGAGGTTTACGCGAGTTCATGGGAAATGTGATTCATGACCGAGGTCGAAAGGATAACTTCCCGCGTACTGAACTGCCATTTCACTATTTGATGGGGTGGTTAATTTTATACCATCCCAACGTAATGAGTCCGGGTTCAGAAGAAGACTACAGGGCCGGAGATGTATTCCTCCGTCGTTTCCACCAGAGGAGTTGGTCGCATACTGGCGTCCCTGTTTGCAGAAGGGTGTTATCCCATCTTCAGGGATGGGAGATCACCAAAGTTGGTCCGATCTTCTTGGGTTTTGAGGCCAACGAAGACTTAAGGGATTTAAGTGAAGACGCCACCCGCCCTGCCTCCATGGGGATTCTGCTGGTTGTAAAGTATTCGGCCATCCCACCTGGTGTACCGGAACAGGAATCAGTGCTTCCTGGAACCGTATTTGCCGAGCCGCTTTGCACGTCAATTCGGTTATGTGCAGCTGATGTTGGACAATCCCAGTGTCACCCTGGGGTACGCTAAAAGTTTGCTGGATGGCGCACGAGCTTGGCATTACTATAATGCCGGATGTACCGGAGCTCGCTTTATGCTGCCTGCCCAGGATCCGCGGCCGCCCATTCTTTACTCAGCCGCCAAGTTTTACCGTGTTATGGCTGCCGTGCCTTCCGAGTATGATAGGGAGACGAGTCTCGTTGCAGGCACCCCGTTAACGGTAACTGGGCCTGTATCGGCTAAGGCTCGAACACATCGTCCACCAGGGGTGAGTCAAGCTGCACCTTCGGTTGATCAACCGAGACGACGTGCAGATGTAGGGGCTGGATCACCTGCGTCAAAGAAGCCAAAGAAGGCATCATCACCGACAGTATCATCGGATTCAGCATCTGCAGAGGTAAGGATCCCCCACATAGTCTGGTTTGGGATTTTATGCAATCAATGCTTCCCCTTTTGTATAGGAGCCGCTAAAAGGAAAACCTCGTACTCCAAAATCTGGTGGAAGCAGGCCAAAGAAGATGGTGGGTTCGTCTGAAATGCGCATCCCGCCGACTATGATGTCTCCTATGAAGGAGAATCCGGAGGATGCCGTTGTCGTGGAGATTCCAGCGTCCCTGGATTATGTCAGGAGGGAAACTGAGGATGCAGCGGCCTCCGAGATGATAAAGGCCGCGGCTGGGGCCTTGGATGCCGAGGGTCCAGCAGACGCGAGGCTTCCTGGTGATGATGTGGGGTGGAGTTCGTCGCCCTCCAATGACGTCCCTCAAGCGTTGCAAGAGCCTGTTGTGGGGGCAACAGAGATGGTTGGAACAGAGGCGAGGGTTGATTCCCCTCCTTGTTATGATAAGGGGAGATCGGCTGTTTTATTGCCGAGTCCTACCCCAGCCTCACCCGTGGAAGTTGAGGTGGCTACCGATCAGGAGGTAGCGATAGATCATGTCCCTGTAGAGGGACTTGAGAAGGATGAGACTCATCTGCCAGTCCTATCTTCCGGGGCGGGCCAGGAGATGAGTGTTGATCTTCCCGTTCTGTCGGGGGAGGTACTGACCGTTGATAGGATGTTGGGGCAGAAGAGGTGGCCATTGACGTCGGTGGTTCCTCCGAACTTGAGAAGGGTAAGGGTGTAGAACCCTCTGTTGCTCCTCCTACTTGGGGTACTATCTCGACGCCTGTGCCGGCTTCCTCTGTTCCTTCGGCTCCTCGGGCTAGCAGTCCGGCCCATGTTGATGAAGAGCCTATTGATACCGCGATTCCAGTCTCGCAGGTTGAGGTTGGGGGATCTTCTTTTGGTCCGCTAACTACAACAGCCCCTCCAATTCCTGCTATGACGCCGCAGGTGCTGGCGGATGCAGATAAATATGTGAAATTCATCGTCGAGGGGGTGTATAAAATGCTGCAGAGGGGTGTATCTGTGGAGATGGATGCCAACGGGAGTTTTGCGACGGCAAGAACTCTGGCAATGCCTTATGTCGAGCTGATCCGCGTTCACCAAGGCCACGACCATATGGCCGAAATCCTGGAGGCCTCGATGATCGAGCTGGACCAGCGGCTCACGGAACTTCAGCGCATCCAGCGAAATGACCTTTCCGTCTTGATAGATACGGAAAAGGAGAAGTTGATCACTGAGATTGAGTCTTCCTACCAGACCACTGTAAGCATCTGGGAGCACGAGGTGGCTGAGACTGAGACTGCGGTGGGGCAGTTGTCTCAGTCCATGAAGGAGACAATGGAAATATGAGCTGCGTTGGACGCTAATATCGCGGAGATCAACGCCCAGATGCGCCATCTTGAGGACCAACGGGCCCGACTCTAGTTAGATGCCGAACGTGTCCAGGCTGAACACGTAGCATTCAAGAAGGAGGAAGCAACCTTCACTCACCGGGCTCTTGCCCTGGCTCGGCAGCGACAACAGCTTGATGAGAAGCATGAGAGTGAAACTTCTGCTGAGGCCGTTGAATTGATGCGTCAAGAAGCTGAGCGTCGAGTCCTGGCGACTGTGGAGACTCATGCAGCCGACTTGAGACGTCGAGTTAGAGAGCTCTCAACCAACCCTGGAGATGTTTAGGGACTGTAGCGTCTCCTTTTTATGTTTTTTTTGCAACACTTGCTGGGGGATAGTGTAGTTTTGTACTCTCTCCTTTTTTTAGAAAATAAAGAAGTATGCAACTTTTTTGTGATGTGTTCATTTTTGTTATCATGAACTTGATGATTTGTGTGGACCTATTATCTTTTGTGTACCTTGGCTTTTAGGTACAGATAATAAGTTTGAAGGAACCAACATGTTTGCTCAGAGGTAATATGGACGTGGCAATCATTGAGGTTCAAATGATAGAATCTTCCTACTCAGAGGTATTATGGACGTGGTAGGAGTGATCCTGGGGGATACGCTGAACAACTCAGAGGTGATGTGGACGTGAAAGTTTTGCGATCAATGTACGACAACGCAAGGGTTGTTTGTACGAGATGTTTACTCAGAGGTAATGTGGACGTGGAAAACATGAAGGGTAGTGTAGGCTTACGAAGTGTAAGATTCCGCTTTGTAGGGTGTAGAGGGACAACTCAGAGGTGATGTGGACGTGGTTGTCTTTCTACTGGAAGATGCTACGGAACAGCTGGGTTCCGGAAGCGTATGGTTTTGTTGGAAGGGAATTGTCTGTGAATCCTGATGATTGGGTCCATAGATCCCCTTGTGGAAGCACATATCTGAAAGATGTCAAGAGTAGTAATTCTTCAGGAACTTTCCGTTGATGGACATCATGAACAAGTCCCCATTAGGTTTGGCGAGGCGGTAAGCACCGTTTGAGTATACCGTCTCAATGATGAAAGGTCCTTCCCACTTGGGCTCGAACTTTCCTGGTGTCTTGTGAGTTAACACCATCGACCTCCTGACTGCCAGAACCAGGTCGCCAACTTGAAAAGTTCTCTGTTTGACCTTCTTGTTGAAAGCCTGTGATATACGGGCTTGGTAGAGTTCGATACGTTGTTGAGCTAGGAGACACTTTTCGTCAAGTGCCTCCAGCTCCCGCAGACGACGTTGATTGTCCTCTTCTATGAGTTTGTTTGTGACTGCCATGCGGAGTGAGGGTATCTGGATCTCGAGAGGCAGTACCGCTTCGCTCCCGTAGACCAGGAAGAATGGTGTGTTGCCTGTTGGGGTTCGTACCGTTGTGCGGTAGGCCCAAAGACATTCGCCAAGCTTTTCGTCCCAGTCGCATTTGTTGGATGATACGACTTTTTTGAGCAGCCTAACGATAGTTTTGTTGAACGTCTCGGCCAATCCGTTTGCTGCCGGATTGTAGGCGGTTGATGCCACGTTTTGAATGCAATTCTTGTCACAGAATCTGCTAAAAATATGGCTGATAAACTGAGGACCATTATCGTGGATGATCCTCCGGGGTACTCCAAAACGGTAGATAACGTGGTGTTTGATAAAGCTGACCACCCTGGAGCTCTTTACTTTCGCCAATGGGACTGCTTCTGTCCACTTGGAGAAGTAATCGATAATGGCCAGGATAAAGCGGTGCCCCCTTGATGAAGGAGGGGTGATCGGTCCTACAATGTCCATGCCCCAGGCTTCGAAGGGCCAGGAGGCGACTGTAGGATGTAGTGGTTCTGACGGCGTATGAATGAAGCCTGCATAAAGTTGGCACGCATAGCACTTCTTAGCATAGTTGACAGCATCAGCGGCCATGGTTGGCCAATAGTAGCCCATACGTCGCAGTTGATCCTGCAACTTAGGACCAGGTTGATGAGCTCCGCAAGTTCCGTCATGAGCTTCTCGAAGAGCTTCGGTCGCCTCTTCGTTGGACAGGCATCGAAGGAGAAGCCCATCATAGGAGCATCGGTACAGCATTTTAGTGGCTGTATCATAGTAGAATCGAAGAGAACGTCTCCTGACTGAGACGACTTCCTTCGGGTCCTCTGGAAGAATTCCGTAGACGGCGAAGTCGATGAACGGGAACCTCCAATCTCGGACATTAACACCAGTACTTGTCGGTATGGCGTGGTCCACTCGTAAGCATAGGTTGTTTCTAGGACAAACCAAGTCTCGGCCAACTACCGTGACGTAGTGTTGAGTCCCAAGGGGTGCTGCTAATGAGGCCGCGAGACCAGCCAGAGCATCAGCCTCCAGATTTTGTAGGCGAGGTACGTGTTCGATGAAGAACCCGGTGAAGGTTGAAACGATGTTCAATGCAACTTCATGGTAAGGGATCAGATCTTCATGGCGAACCTCGTATTGCCCTCGAATCTGGTTTACGACGAGTTTTGAGTCGCCGTCGGCTTCCACATAATCTACCTCCAGCTGTTGTGCCAGCTGGAGTCCCATAATGAGCGTGTTGTACTCGGCCACGTTGTTGGAGCACGGCTTCGAAAGAGAGTAAGCACGCTGGATGACTAGCTGATCGGGGGAGACTAAGACTACCCCTACTTCTGCGATAATCTGGCCTTTGGGGCCTGTTCTTGAAGTGCCATCGAAAAATATCCGCCAAACGGAGCTTCCTTCGGTGACGTTTGATTCTTGGACCTCATCTGGGATGTCTTCATTGAGTCTTGAGGACTCCGGAATGGGGTGTACAGCTAAAAAGTCAGCCAGGGCCTGACCCTTAACAGCTTTTTGTGGCACAAACACCATGTTGTATGGTGTTAGCAGGATCGCCTACGTAGCTAGCCGGAGTTTAATGACCCTGGTTTCGTCATGAGGACTCTAAGTGGATTAACTCGGGAGATGACATGAATTGTCTGGCCCGAGACATAATGATGAGTCTTCTGGATGGCAAACACCAAGGCCAAGCATTCCTTTTCAACGAGGTTGTACCGGTGTTCAGCCCCGATGAGTGTTCGACTGAGGTAGTAGATCGCTTGCTCGTAGCCTGTATCGCTATTTTGAGCCAGCAGAGCGCCCAGGGAATGATCCATGGCACGAACGTAGAGGAGAAATGGCTTGCCGGCGACAGGTGCTACCAAGACTGGCGGGCTTGTCAAGTAAGCCTTGATGTCGTCGAAAGCCTTTTGGCACTCCTCTGTCCAGACGTAAGAGACTCCCTTCCTCATGAGCTGAGTAAAGGGGTGACATTTACCGAAAAGATTTGCTATGAACCTCCGGATGTACGCCAAACGTCCCTGTAGGCCTCGAAGTTCTCGAAGATTCTTCGGAGGGTCCATACTGAGGATGGCTTTGGTTTTCTCGGGATCAACATGAATGCCTTTCTTCGTGATGACAAAGCCCAAGAATTTTTTGCTAGAAACCCCCGAGGAAGGATTTAGCGGGGTTCATCTTGAGTTGATGTGCCCGCATGAGATCGAAGACTGTTTTCAGGTCCTGTAGGTGATCTCCTTTAAGGCGGCTCTTGACTGCGATGTCGTCAACATAGCATTCGACTGTCTTACGAAGATGTTAACGGAAGATGGTGCTCATAGCTCGTTGGTATGTCGCACCGGCGTTCTTCAAGCCGAAGGGCATCACTGTGTAGCAGAAAATGCCCTTTGGAGTCCTGAATGACGTATGTTTTGCGTCATCGGGGAACATCTTGATTTGATTGTAGCCTGAATACCCGTCAATAAAAGACATGCGTTCGAAGCCACACGTGTTGTCGATCATCACGTCAGTGATTGGAAGTGGAAATTCATCCTTCGGGCAAGCAGAGTTGAGATCCCTGAAGTCGATACAGACTCGTATCTTTCCATTCTTCTTGGTGACAGGTACGACGTTGGCTACCCAATCTGGGTGTTGCTCTTCACGGATGAAGCCGCTAGTCAAGAGTTTGTCTACCTCCTGATCGATGGCATTCATGATGTCCGGACAGAAGCGTCGCTGTTGTTGCTTGATAGGCTTGGCATCAGGCAAGATATTTAACCTATGCATCGCAATCTGGGGATCAAGTTCCGGCATATCTTCGTAGCTCCAGGCAAAGACGTCGATATACTCCTTAGCCAGTTGGATTAAAGACTCTCGGTCTTCTCCTTCTAGGCTTCTACTGATGAAGATGGGTTTGGAAGAAGACCCGTCCCCAAGGTCGATCTGCTCGACTTCATCTTCGGTAGGAGGTTCGCGTAACTCGAAACGAGACTCTCGAAACGAGACTCCCATTGTTCTCCTAGGCGTTGAGCTCAGGATTCTTCTTCGAAGGGTTCCGGTGCTTGGTCTTCGCCTTCATCTTTTTGAGGTTGTGCTGATGTCATGTTAGCTGATAGCACTTTCCTGAAGACTGATCCGATACTGGTATCGAAATCCCAAGTTGATGCTTCGGACGAGTGGGAATGTTCTACGTCTTCTACGTCTGAACTCTCTGGAGTTGATGGCGGCGTGACATAGCCTACCCCCCATCGAGTCCGATTGTAATAGTCCTGCGGCTTTCCTTTAGGTGTTGGAAGCCGGAGAGGGAGACGTCGACCCTTGCCGTAGTTTAGGCCTTTGTCGCTTTCTAGATCGTAGCCCATCTTTTGGATGAGATACTTTGCCTTATCCGTGTACCGATAGAGTTGCATTCTACCGACATCTGGTTCTGGCTCGAGTGGCGGGAGGTCTTGATGACACTCAACTTTACCGAAGATGATGGATCCTTCGTCTCGACTTCGTGGAGGGACTATGTAACAGACTCCTTGAGACGGGACTACTCGATTTACATGATGAATGGTCATTATTTGTGTTTACAACGACCGTAGAGCGTTATCTAATGTATACATAGCATTCCAATGTGGAAGACAAGAATAATTAAAAGACACTCTATTATTGATAAAATACGAGATTTTATCCCGTGGGATTACATTGTCTAAGGAGGGTGCATCTACATCAGCAGAGATATATTCGCCAAGCTTCTCATCTGTAAGCACTGGGGTTGGACCAGGAGAGTCCACCACAGCTTTGATTTTGGGGTCCGAGAGGGTTATGTGAGCCCTTCCTGGCGTCTTGGATGACTGCGGGGGTTTGTCCTTAAGACGCACCTTCAATGGTGCCTCAACTGCGCCTCCAGTGATTGGTGCCTTCTCCTGTAATTTTGCCACCAGGGGAGCCGATGTTTGAGGCGGCTTTCCCTTGAGGCGTATCTTCAGGGGAGCTTCAGGAGTTGGTGCTTTTCCTGGTAGCTTGATGCTCATTGGAGGCACCTTCTGGGGCGGTTTGCCATTGAGTTTGATCTTCAAAGGGGCGCTGAGAGTCATCTCAGGCTCCATGTCTGGCTCAGCTGCCGTCTCTGCCTCGTCATCAGCATCATTGGCTTCCTCCTCGTCAAGTGATTTGTACAAGTCAGAATCGGTGAAGTAGGCTTCAATCCCTTTGAAAGGATCGATGTTTGCGAACTCTGTCCTGATGATGCCGTTGGTGGATACATATTTCATGCATTGGTGGAGCATGGATGGCACCACCATGTACTCATGTAGCCATGGTCGACCGAGCAGGATGTTGTAGTTGACTTCGGCATCCATAACATAGCAGGTCACCTCAGTTTTGAGGTTACCGATGTGACACTTCAGTCGAATTTTGCCCAGTAGCTCGCTTTTACTTGCGTTGAAGTCGCTGATGGTTGTGTTGGAGGGCGCCAGTCGGTACATTGGGATCCTCAGTGTTGATAACAGCGCCTTCGAAATGATGCTGAGAGAAGACCTCGGATCGATCTGAATCCGGTTCACCTTGACTGAACCGATATACCCTGTATAATACAGCGGTCGGTTATGTCGATGGTGCTTGAGCAGCATGTCTTGTTGGGTGAAAGTTATGTTTGGGATAACTTCATCCGTACAATGACAGTGCGCACAAGTAGTTGGGAGGTCTTCAGGCTGCTTGACCTGACTGAGAAAGGATTCGGCATCCTTCAGAGCTTCGCAGAGAGCTTCTCGGGAATCTTTGGAAAGACGCAGGAGCTCGAACAAAGATAGGCAGGCAGGGGTACTGGCCAGTTGTGCCAGTATGTCGAAGTTGTGGGGCTTGGTTAACCCCGAAGCACTCTCCTTTCGTAGAGGTCTGTCGAAACGAGCCTCCACCTGCTTCTGCTTATTGGCTGCTGAGGGCTTAGATGGGCCCTCTTTCTGGACAGCAGGGACGGTACAAGGAGGCACCACCTCGGCGGCAGCTTCGCCGGGTTGGATGTTCTGTTGTGAACGCGTCTGCACAGGAAGCGCCTCTTCTGTTAAAGAAGAGACCATGCGGCAAGACTTGATCTTCCTGCCTTTGGATTTGGAGGTAGGGCGTACCTCCGGTTGAGTCACCTCGGAGACGAGGTCGGGGTGGACCCATAGGACCTCTCCTCGAGATATGGTGAGTGGGATGAGTCCACTCACATTGTCACGGGTAGGTGGTAAGTTAACCACCTCCATTGTCGCCTTAGGAATGGGGACGACACCATCTTGTGAGGTAGTTGGCGGCAAGGTGCCAAACTGGAGTGACACCATATTGGCTGACACCGTCTTCGCTTCGTAGTCGACGAAGATTACATCCGCATAGATCATGCGCTAGATGTAATTCTTGAGGACATAACAGTCCTTGGTCAGGTGTCCGACAAACCGATAGTAGTGACAATACCTCGGGTTGTCCACTTTTCCAACTTCATCGGGCCGTTTTGGGTCCGGTAGCTTGATCTTGTCACCTTGCTTCAGTATTTCAAAAAGTTGCAAGGTGTCTTCGTCATTGAACGAATAAACCTCCTTGGGCCTTGGTGCAAGTGGAGGCTTCTGAGTAGGCGCAGATGCGCCTTTTAAGGCATTAACAGTCAATATCTGCTTCACATTTGTCTCACGCCCGGGGTTGTTGGCTGTAGACCTTTTCCCCTTGTTATCAAAGGCAGGGAAGCTGACCCCCAGAAGACGTGCATTGGCCGCCTTCTTTTCTGCGGCTTCTGCTTCGATGATCAGGGAGCTCCAGTCGGGAGGGAGAGTAGAGTTGAGCCAGAGCTTGACTGCAGGCAGCATGTTCATGCTGCAAGAGGAGAGGAGCGCATGTTCCGGCTGCCTGGAGGTAGTCTGAAGCAGGCCTGTCGGAAGCGTTCGATGAACACCCGAACCGTTTCCTTCTCCTTCTGACATATCTCTATGAGGGACGCCATCGTCATGTCTTTCCCGCCGTCGTAGAAGCGGTCGAGGAAGTTATACGCCACTCCCTTCAATGCTCCGACAAATATGCTAGTGAGGAGTGCGTCCTCCTTCAGGAGATGTCCCGTTTGGGACTGGAAGTACGTCAGGTAGCGACGCGGAGAGTCTTTCCCGTCGTATGGCGTCAGTGTTTGTGGTTTATACTTTGGAGGATAAACCACCTTGTTCCACTCGAGGGGATAGGGTTGGGGGATGCCCATCTTCTGGCGCTCCTCTTACATGTTCTTGGACTCAAAGCGCTCCCGCAAGTCCTTGATCATTTCGACCACATCTTCCGTGGAGCTGGGAGTCGGGGAAGGTGGTACCTCCTGGAGTTGAGCGTTTGAGGGCTCAGACGTCCGGGGTACTTCTCGGCGGTCTGTGTCTGAGGATATTTGCCATTAAAATTCTTTGATTGTAAATTTCAATACAAACAGAACAGTGTTACAATATAGGACTTAGATGTAGCCCTAGAAGTACACTTTTGTTTAATCTGGGTCCCTTGTGCCGATGGAGCGAGTAGTAATACGTTGACTCCATTGACGAGCTGACGACGGTTATCGGTTCTCTGAAGGTTTGGATTGCTCTGGGTGCTGGAGCTTGCTGAGAGGAGGAAGACGTTGAGTGTCTGAATCTGCCTCTCTGGTGATATGTTCGTTCGTATCTGTCTCTGTGTAGGTCGTGTGAAAGAAGGAAATGATCCCTCTATTTATATCGTCTGCAGACTGGCTGCTCATGCGCGCATATGTAGGATGCGCCGATATGTGGGGATGCCACGTGTTGATTGCTGATGGAGGCGTATGGGTGATGAGCCCTGATCGAGGGGGTTGACTTCTTCGTGTTGCTGCTGTGAACCGGTACGTAGCGGAGAAGAAGATCTTTCTGTTGCTAAGATCTTGGATGAGTCGAGTCAAAGGACATGTGTCATCGACTCATGGCTCGGAGATCTCGAATTTGGTAGGGAATGATCTGGTAGGATGCGCCTAGGATTGGGCGCATGAGGAGACTTTGGCTCGTAACCTTTAGGGGTCATGAACCATTCTGGGTGCATGGCTTTTGAGGCATATGCAGGCGACTTTCCTCCTGTCTTTTGGGATCAGAGAGCAATCTAGGGCGCATGGCTTTTGAGGCGCATACGGAGCTTCAGATGGAGACTTTTCTTCTGTCTTTTGGGATCAGAGAGCAGTCTGGAGCGCATGGCTTTTGAGGCACATGCCGGTTTTGGCGCATGGCCGCGGAGGCGCATGCGGGTGGTCGAGTGGCCACGTGGCAGTAGCCGTCGAAGTAAAGTTATGATGATGCTGACGTTTCCGACGCTTCGTCTTCTGAAAAAGCTGCCGACTGTTCAGACTCTGGAGACGTGCTGCCAACTCTGTCAGTTCAGCATTTAATGTTTGTGACATTCGATGGACAGCTGAGGGGGCGCGTCGATTGATGTTCCACTGGGTATGGAGGCGCATTCTCTGTGATGTGCTTGGCTCTGCAGGGCGCATCTGCGTGATGCGCTTGAAGTCGAAAGGCACGTCCGACTGTTCCGTTCCTCGAGTACTTTAAATAGCCGTTTGGCTGAATTCGAGGCGTCCGGTTCATCCATTAAATGTAAGTTCATTGCTCAGAATTCGGAGAGCCATCCACTTGGCGCGTGGGTTTGATCTGCCTGGCCTATAAATAGTGGCATGGAGAGAAGGTTTGCTCCTCGTTCTCTCACGTACTTCCAACATGAACTTTATTCGAGTGCACTCTGTTGACAAAGTGCTCCCGAGGGTGAAGATGAGACGCTATGTCGTCGTTGCTGCACTTGAAGGTGATTGTTACATCCAAAAGACGGAGTCGAGGGCTTCCGAGGCAGGCGGAAGGTGCCTGTTGCATCCAAAGATAAGGATGCTCAGGCCTCGTCTTCGTTGTTCTGGAAGGGCCGTAGATCGGAATGGCGGTGTTAGGCTCTTTCTTCCTTCAAAGTGGGTGTCGTCCACTCTGGTTGTGTTGAAAGCTGCTCCTTTAGCCGTATTTCGATTACGGTCTTCCTTGGTCTTTGGAGGCTCTTTCGAAGCCTTCCCTGGCCACAGATTTGCGGTGCTCTTTACTTCCTCGGTTCCAGCCAGAGGGTTAAATGCTTTATTAGTCGAGGCACTTATCAGGTGAGCATGGCGGGAAGAGCAGCACATAACTGGGTTGCTGAAGGGATGCACATAACTGGGGATGCACATAACTGAGCTGTTGAAGGATGCGTCTTGCTGAAGGCGCATGGTGGTGCTGCGCCTGACTGGAGGCGCATGGTGGCTGCTGCGCCTGACTGGAGGTGCATGGTGACTGCTGGCTGTAGACTTAGGATCTTTCCTTTGTAGAAGTTTTCCTTTGTACAGCCTTCTCTAGACATGTAATAGACTTTTATCTGTGAAATAAAAAGTTCTCTTTTCATGTCTATACTTGTTGCTTTTGCTGTGAAGTATTTTGTCCAAGTTCTGGCGTATGTAGTGTCCGACGCATGGGCTTTCTGGTTGTGAAATTCCATGCTTCTACAGAGGATACCCGTTGAAGGGGTACACTCGACTCCCCATTGGCCCCTGGGTCGGGACCGGTCGAAGGCGTTCGGGTCAAGGCCGATCGTATTTCAAACACCGCCTGAGTCAGTGTTTGCAAGGAAGCAGAGAGGGTTTTGAGTCCTCCCTCTAATGTGTCTATGCGCTGGACGATGTCATGCGGCGGTGCATCAGACTCGACATCAACCTCAGTCACGTTCACTGTCATGACGCGGCCGGGAGTGGATGGATGAGTCGAGGCCTCACTCTCGGCCTCACTCCCTTGTAGGGGAGTTGCCTCCCCTGAAGCTTCGTCTAGGCTACCCCCAGCCACGTTCTGGAGGTCATTCTCGACGGGCGCATCTGCAAGGGTCTGATTACCCTCAGCTCCGTCTTGAAGGGTCTCTTCGTCTCCAGAACTACCCCCAGCTATGTTCTGGGGGACATCCTTGTTTTGAGGGGCTTCCGGGAGGCTGACTTCGCCTCGAGGATGAAGATACGCCGCAGCTGTGCTTTGGACATCTTCGTCTTCGGAAGGAGGCTCAACAAGGGTCTGACTACCCACTGCTTCCTCCAAGAACTTCTTCCTCGACCGAGTGCCTTCGAACACTCCGGAGGCCGAGACAGCTGCCTTGGTTTTCCTTGGTTGGCTTTTGGATGAGGACGAGGAATTGTCGGTCGTCTTTCGGACTGACGAAGAATTGGAGATCACGTTGCATGAAGCAACCCTTGGTTCCTCTTCCGTTGAAACCTTCATCCCAAGGGGATGTCGGAGGGGTGTCGATGATTGCAGCCGCTGAAAGACTGACTGCCTTGGTGGTACTGCCGCCTTGCAACAGCAGTTGATGGTGACCACCGTACAGGTATGCCCCGTGAGAGGCGCATCATGCTTGTTGGTCGACTCTCCTGACCGGTGCTTGTGAGTGATCACATTATGCAGGTCGTTGGAGGAGAGTGCTACCTTCGTACCCCCTTCAAGCGCATGGCAAGGCCAAGCGCTGGGGTGGTCAGGTGAGTGCTGCGCCCCCTGATCTGATACCAAATAGGCATCCCGATCAGTAGTGGGGGAACCACAACATTTGTTTGTCTTGCTCGACTTGGTTGTGTGCGCAGTAGATGCGCCCAAGTGAGACAAGGGCTTTGAAGGTCGGCTCGTTCTCGGCGCCGCAGCACTCGAGTCGACCTTGTACAACTTACCATCAGCAGCGTGCATGATTGTGAGCGCATGCTTCTGGCTCGTTGCTGGCATAGCACGTTTGGGACGCATGGCCCGTACTGCCTTGGACTTCTTCGTACCAGGCCGCTGGGGTGCGTAGTACTCAGAATCCAAATTCTCCTCGCCACTACAGCGAGTGAGTCTGTCAAAGACATAGATCTTCTGTGGCGCATCAGAGGTGATGTGCGGAACATTGGCTGCGCCCCTGCTCCGTCGACGCATCTTCCTCGCCTGAGAGGGAGATGGATGGGGAACGTGGTTAGCCGCATGTTTCCCCGAGAGATACGCTGCACTAGCGGGCGCATCTTGGTTGCTGAGGACGTCAGTAGGAAGGGAAGGCTGGATCGGCGCATCCCCTTCGGTGGTGGTGCCCGAGGCGTCGACCTTGCACACCCAGACTCGGCGGGTCTTCTTCGGCTTCGACAGCCGCTTCGAAGGACTCGCACTGCCTTCAGATATGAACTCCTCATACGCCTGTTGATTGAGGTGTACGACCAGCATCTTGTGGGAGGAGCCCACCTTCACGTCGTCGGCTTGCGACACAACTTTCTCGGTGGAGAAGAAAGAGGTCCCCAGCAGAGTCGACAGCTTGTTTGCCATTAAAATTCTTTGATTGTAATTTCAATACAAACAGAACAGTGTTATAATATAGGACTTTAGACGTAGTCCTAGGAGTACACTTTTGTTTATGTGGGTCCCTTGTGCGATGAAGCGAGTGGTAATACGTTGACTCCGTTGACGAGCTGACGACGGTTATCGGTTCTCTGAAGGTTTAAATTGCTCTGGGTGCTAGAGCTTGCTGAGAGGAGGAAGACGTTGAGTGTCTGTATCTGCCTCTCTGGTGGTATGTTCGTTCGTCTCTCTGTTTGTGTGTCGAAGAAGGAAATGATTCCTCTATTTATAGCTGGACAGGTTGGCTGCTCATGCGCGCATATATAGGATGCGCTGGTGCGTGGGGACGCCACGTGTTGATCGCTGATGGAGGCGCATGGGTGATGCGCCCTGATCGAGGGGTTGACTTCTTCATCTTGCTGTTGTGAGCCGGCACGTAGCAGAGGAGAAGATCTTTCTGTTGCTGAGATCTTGGGTGAATTGAGTCAAAGGACGCGTGTCATCGACCCATGGCTCGGAGATCTCGGATTTGATAGGGGAATGAACTGGTAGGATGCGCCTAAGATTGGGCGTGAGGAGACTTTGGCTCGTAACCTTTAGGAGTCACGAACCATTCTGGGTGCATGGCTTTTGAGGCGCATGCAGGCGACTTCCCTTCTGGCTTTTGGGATCATAGAGCAGTCTGGGGCACATGGCTTTTGAGGCGTATGCAGATTTGGACTCATGGCTGCTGAGGCGCATGCGGGTGGTTGAGTGGCCACGTGGCAGTAACCGTCGGAGTAAAGTCATGATGATGCTGACGTTGCCGATACTTCGTCTTCTGAAAAAGTTGTCGACCGTTCAGACTTTAGGAGGCGTGCTGCCAACTCTGTCAGTTCAGCATTTAATGTTTGTGACATTCGATGGACAGCTGAGGGGGCACGTCGATTGGCGTTCCACCGGGTATGGGGACGCATGGGGGCGCATCCTCTGTGATGCGCTCGGTTCTGAAGGGCGCGTCTGTATGATGCGCTTGATGTTGAAGGGCACGTCTGTGTGATGTGCGGTCTGGCCGGCACATCCGCTTCGTGAGACGTCTTTGATGGTGCAACTGTTACGTTCTTTGAGTGCTTTAAATAGCCATTTTGACTTGGCGGAATTCGAAGCGTCTGGTTCATCCATTTAATACAAATTTATTGCACGGAATTCGGAGAGCCATCCACTTGGCGCATGGGTTTGATTTGCCCGGCCTATAAATAGTGGTATGGAGAGAGGGTTGGCCTCTCGTTCTCTCACGTCTTTCCGACATGAACTTGTGTGCTCGAATGCATCCTGTTGACGAAGTGCTCCCGAGGGTGAAGATGAGACGCCATGTCGTTGTTGATGCACTTGAAGGTGGCTGTTACATCCAAAAGACGGAGTCGAGGGCTTCTGAGGCAGGCGGAAGGTGCCTATTGTATCCAAAGATAGGGATGCTCGGGCCTCGTCTCCGTTGTACAGGAGGAGCCGTAGATCGGAATGGTGGTGCTAGGCTCTTTCTTCCTTCAAAGTGGGTGTTGCCCACTCTGGTTGTGTTGAAAGCTGCTCCTTTAGCCGTATTTCGATTACGGTCTTCCTTGGTCTTTGGAGGCTCTTTCGAAGCCTCCCCTGGCCACAGATTTGTGGTGCTCTTCACTTCCTCGGTTCCAGCCAGAGGGTTAAATGCTTCATTAGTCGAAGTATTTATCAGGTGAGCCTGGCTGGAAGAGCGGTACATAACTGGGCTGCTGAGGGCGCATGGTGGGATGCGCCCGGTTGGAGGCGTATGGTGAGATATGCCCGGTTGGAGGCGTATGGTGATGCTGCGCCTGTATGATGGCTGTTGTGCCTGACTGGAGGCGCATGGTGGCCGCTGCCCGTAGACTTAGGATCCTTCCTTTGTAGAAGTTTTTCCTTTATACAGCCTTCTCTAGACATGTAATAGACTTTTATATGAAAATAAAAAGTTCTCTTTCCATGTCTATATTTGCTGCTTTTGTTGTGAAGTATTTTGTCCGAGCTCTGGCGTATGTAGTGTCCGACGCATGGGCTTTCTGGTTGTGAAATTTTATGCTTCTACAGTTTTTATATACATTCTTACAGTTCATGTATCTTACTCTATGCATGCTTTACATTTTCCAACATGATATGAACTGCGTGAGATGTATTGTGCTCATTCCTGTCCTGACTGGACCTGTTGAAAAAATTACAGATGATGATGGTGACTGTCCTACCTTCTATGGGACACATGAGGGTGACCTTCAGGAGCCTGAGGAGCATCTAGCTCAGTAGAGGGTGCCTAGTCTAGTCTAGTGTTTATAGTTTTTATTTTATATCGGATTGTTCCGATTGTTAGTTGTGACTTAGTTATATTTCAGGTCTTGTACTTATTTGTGTTGGACATCTACTTTATGTGGTGTGATAACTCTATTTATATTCAGTTTCTTCCTTTCATCTGATTCCATATCATGTTCTATCTTTCCTAGACTTGTGTTTGAGATATAGAGTTGAGATGTTATGTTATACCTCCGTGCGGAGATGACAGGTTTATATATCTTGTTAGATGTTAGATGTTATAGATGACCTATATATCATTCTACCGCCGATACTGCGGCGTAGGCTGGACGTACCCACGTTTACGTGCCCCTAATCAGGGTGCGGGTCGTGACACCTCCTCCTCGAGATCCTCCTCCTCGAGCTCCCCCTCCCCCAATCCGAGCTCCTCCTCCTCTTCCTCAGGTAAACCCTAACCTAACTCCTCTTCTTCCTCCTCCTCCTCCTCTCCCACGGACACACACACACACAGACACAGACACATACACATACACACACGGACACACACGGACACTGACACACACACACACACAGACACACACACATACACACACGGACACACACGGACACGGACACACACACACAGACACAGACACATACACACACACAGACACAGATTTATTCCTAGTTTAAATGGTTTAAATTGTGATTTAAATGCTAGATTTGATTCCTAGACATGTTGTTAATCTATGTTAGTTGATATTTACATTGAGATTGGGTCGTTGCTGTGATATGGGATTCGAACATATGTGGGTTGACTTTACATGACTGATACATGATACGTTTCAAGTTTTTCCTATGTCAATCCTGTTAATCTGATTCTAACTAATGTTTTAAGTACCAATATTACTCTACATGTGTATTAGCCTATGATAGATTGATCTTTACTTATTAAATTAAGTTTTATGATATGGGAATGGAATTTGGACTCGAGTTGGTTTCAATGGGTTGACTGATACTCATGAATCAGTTTTGATTGTCCCCTGAACTTCAAGAATTTGGTTTGCTGATCTTCCTTGAACTGAATTGAGAATAGGATATTGGACATGGGGATATTGGAATCAGTTTTTCATTTCTGATTAGGCTTGTGATTTGAGAATAGGATATTGGACATGGGGTTCGATTTAAATTGGTTTTATGAAAACTCAGGAATTTGGTTTGTTGTTCTTCCTTGAACTGAATTGAACTGATTCCTTTTGATGAGTTATAATAATCCCCACATGTTCTAGTTTGTGTTTACTGCAGGATTGCTTAATTATAATAGGCTATATGTTTGAGTATGAGAAATTGGATTGTCCCCTGAACTTGATTGTCCCCTGAACTTCAGGAATCCGTTTTTTATTTCTGATTAGGCTTGTGATTTGAGAATAGGATATTGGACATGGGGTTCGCTTTAAATTGGTTTGATGAAAACTCAGGAATTTGGTTTGTTGTTCTTCCTTGAACTGAATTGAACTGATTTCTTTTGATGAGTTATAATGATCCCCACATGTTCTAGTTTGTGTTTACTGCAGGATTGCTTAATTAGAATAGGCTATATGTTTGAGTATGAGAAATTGGACTGCGTGTTGGTTCTCGAAGACATGCAGGACTGGGAACTGATTTTCCTTCCTATTTTTCTGAGATGTATTCTCAGTTTCCTTGTTCACTGATTTTATGTTAGCTCACTGTTTTCCATTCCAGTTATTAGCTCACTGAATTTTCTTTCCTTTGCAACTGTTAATATAATTCCAGATTTTTTAATGTTAGTTAGTTCACTGTTTGCATTGACACTTGAACACAAATGTCTGCCACTGTTTCCTTTAACATTCAATAATATTCTTGACACATATATCACTTCACTGTGTTAAACCTGAGACTCTGATTTCCCTTTTTGTATACACTATTTTCAAAAGAAATGTAGATTTCATTTTCCTTAAACTGTAAATAGGACTGAGATTGGTTTTCCTATTCCTGAGATAAATCCACTGAATGTGTCAACTGATTACCTTGAATAACTGAAATTGAATTGACTGTTAACCAAGTGAATGGTTTAATTCCTATACCTGAGTTTTGTTCTTCCTAATGAGTTGAATGAATGTTTTAACATTGGGTTCCTGTAAACTGTAAATTAGTAAGGATATATTAGATTTGACCTTGTTTGACCAAGGTTGACTATTTATTAGTTGGGATATGACTGAGAGGGTTACATGGTTGTCACATTAAGGGTCTTTGAGGAGGTGACATGTTGTGAAAAGATATATCCGTAGGAGAAGTATATATAAGGATATATTTTTTCGCAATATGTCAATGTCATCTTGTCAAAGACCCTTAATGTACCAACCATGTTACCGCGGTATTGGTATTTGGATACCAATAGCGATAAGGTAAAGGGTACCAATAGCGATAAGGTAAAGGGTACTAACTTAAGGTATTGGTATTGGGATACCAATAGCGATAAGGTAAACGGTACCTTGGTAGGTAATGACTAGAAATAGGATATTTGACTTAGGTTGGACTAAGAGTTGACAAAGTCAACTATAGGTCAACCCTTGACCTACTTTGACCTTGTTTGACTTTGTTTGACTTAGGTTGACCTTATTTGACTTTATTTGACTTAGTACAACCTAATTTGACCTAGATTGCATATCATTGTTATTAGTAACTGTCCGCTACTAATGTGTGTCCCTAATAAGACATAATATACGAATTTGTGCCTGTTGGATAATGTGTGTCCATCTTTGCAGAATTATTTTCAAATGGATATGAATTACTACTTGCGGAATCGTTCATGGATGTACAATCGTCGTCCTGATGATATATGTGGTGTGCGGGATGAATACATAGCGGGAGTAGAGCAGTTCCTGCAGTTTGCTAAGGCGTTCCCTCAGTACATGGACGGCACCAAAATTAAGTGTCCATGTGTGAAATGTCATAACGTAAAATATTATCCAGAAGTGGAAGTGACATATCATTTGTACTCGAAGAGTTTCACGCCTAATTACTATCAGTAGACCGCACACGGAGAACTTATGTCTTTAGCATCAAAGCCGGAGCCTTATGTTGAGCCATATATGCATGCGGGACCTAATTTTGTTTCAGATAATCATGCATACGACGACGGATGCGTGAACATGGTTTTCGACGCGGCAGGGCCTAGTTTCGTTCATGATGCACCTGAGGAGGCACCGAACGCCGATGCTGCACAGTTCATGGAGTTGCTGGAGAATGCAAGGACTCCATTGCATCCTGGTTGTGAGGATCATTCACCGTTGGAGGTGGTTACAAGACTGTTGAGCATTAAGTCAGATTTTAACATGTCGCAAGAATGCTACAACCGAGTGTTGGAGTTGATTATAAAGATCTTGCCGGCGGATGCTAAGTTGCCTAAAGACTTCTACCGGTCTAAGAGGATGGTGACATCGCTCTGGATGGGATACGAGAAAATTGATTCCTGTCGCAATGGGTGCATGTTGTACTACAAAGACGACAAGGACGCAGATGTGTGCAGATTTTATGGTGCTGATCGCTATAAGACAACTAGTACAGGAAGGTCTACCGGTGTAAGAAGACCGACCGATTCAATGCACTACTTGCCTTTAACGTCGCGGTTGCAAAGATTATTTATGGTGAAAGAGACGGCCGAAAATATGAGTTGGCACATGCGAGAACAGATTGAAGGAGTGTTGGATCACCCATCCGATGGAGAAGCGTGGAAGCACTTTGATCGAGTGTATCCTGATTTTGCTTCAGATCCGCGTAATGTCAGGTTGGGACTATCTTCTGACGATTTTACTCCTTTTGGTCTTTCGGGATTCCAGTATTCGTGCTGGCCTGTGATTGTCACTCCGTATAACCTACCGCCTTGGATGTGCATGAAGACTCAGTACATGTTTCTAACCGTTGTAATTTCTGGTCCGAACAATCCCAAGAGGAACATTGACGTGTACTTACAGCCTTTGATTGATGAGTTGAATCAGTTATGGGAAGTAGGCGCTAACACGTACGATGTTTCCAGGAAGCAGAATTTTCAGATGAAGGCAACCCTTATGTAGACCATCAACGACTTTCCGGCCTATGGAATATTATCTGGATGGAGCACTCATGGCCGTCTCTCATGTCCGTATTGCATGGACTGTAGTAAGGCTTTCCGCTTGAAACACGGAGGAAAATCGTGCTTCTTTGATTGTCATCGACAATTTCTGCCAAAAGATCATCCATTCCGAAGGAACATGAATGCATTCCGTACCGGCGTTGTAGAGAAGGGTGATCCCACCGCCAAGGTGGTGCGGAGCTACGATATGGAAGGAGGTTAAAGATTTTTTAAGTGCTATCGAAGATCCTACAACTGGGTACAAGTGCGATGGATTTGGTAGAGATCATAACTGGACAAAGAGGAGCATATTCTGGGATCTGCCATACTGGAGTACCAATCTGATCAGACATAATCTTGATGTCATGCATATTGAGAAGAATGTGTTTGATAACATAATTAATACTGTGATGGACGTAAAGGGAAAAACGAAAGACAATCCCAAGGCCAGGTTGGACTTAGAAGAAATATGCAAACGCCCTGCGTTGCATTTGATACAGCAGAATGGAAAACAGTTCCTGCCGAAGTCAATTTTCTCGCTGGACAAGGAGGATAAAGTGAGACTTTGTCGGTGGATCCAGGGCCTAAAATTTCCAGACGGATATGTGTCAAATCTGAGAAGATGTGTCGATCCGAAGGAAAACAAATTGACGGGTATAAAGAGCCACGACTGTCACGTATTCATGGAGAGGTTAATTCCGATTGCATTTCGAGAATTCTTACCGCAGGCAGTTTGGGATCCATTGACGGAGCTTAGCATATTCTTCAAGGATCTTTGTTCCAAGAAATTGCTCGTTGATCGTCTAGAAAAGCAAGAGAAGGACATTGCGGTAACACTATACAAGCTAGAGAGGGTGTTTCCTCCTGGATTCTTTGACTCTATAGAGCATTTGCCGATTCATCTATCCTATGAGGCACGTGTTGGTGGACCCGTCGAATATCGATGGATGTACCCATTTGACTGACATTTGAATCACCTAAAAAGAAAGGTAAAAAATAAGGCACGGGTCGAGGGTTCTATTTGTGAAGCCTATGTTCTCAAGGAGATTATAAACTTTTGTTCGATGTATTTCAAGCCTCATGTTGCAACTAATAGAACGAGAGCTTCCAGAAACGACGACGGAGATCATGAAAGTAATGATACAATACTGAAGGTATTCAACGTTCCAGGAAAGCCATCGGGTAAAATGAAGAAGAGATATCTGAACGATGATGAGCTAAGGGCTGCTCAGGTGTATGTATTACTCAACTGCGACGAGGAGGAAGTAGAGAAACTGGAGGGGTAAGTAAATAATACGTCTATATTATTTTAATAGTGTTGAGAATAATACTATTACATTAATTGCACGATGTTGTTTTCAGCATATTTAATGATGATGTGAGGTCAGGTAGGCCACACATAACAGAAGAAGAACTAGAACAAGAAATGAGGCATTATTTTTTCATCATGGTTGAGTGCATATATAAGACTTCAGAACTCTGTAATTACCTTTCTGTATATGCACTTGATTGAGAATGAGCTTAATTGCTTCTTTCGTGGTATTTAGGTCGATCGTCCATACGCAAGACTTGAGAATGAGTCTATTAGAACGCTAGCCAAGGGACCAATTTATGCTGCAAAAATATGGCCAAGCTACTGTGTTAATGGGTTTAGGTTCAAGTCAACAACTTGCCCGATCTGAGACAACTTTGTGGATCTCGACTCCACCAAAAACAGCTGTTTGTGTATCAGATCTTCGAACTACAAAGATGTTGATGCGGGCAACGATTTCTATGGCATACTACGGGAGATCGTGGAGCTGACATATAGTTATGGAATAAAGCCTGCTAAGATTGTGTTATTCAGGTGTGATTGGTTCGATCCGATTGAAGGTCAGGGTTGGAAAGTAGACAAGCACGGTCTTGTTGATATAAACTATCGGCGTCGATATCAAGCCTATGAACCATTTATCCTATCAAGTCAGGCTCAGCTCGTGTACTTCACAAGTTATCCTAAACGGGGAACAACAAGGTCGGACTGGTGGGCAGTATGCAAGACCAAAGCTAGAAATACATTTGAGGTTGACGATATAGCTTATCAACAGGATGAACTACCTCTTGTAACAAATATTATAGAAGTGGACACGACGGAAGTTCCTCGTTACACATCTAATTGTATAGAAGAAGTAGAATTATCTGAAGAGGAAGATGCAGATGAAAGTGAAGATGTAGAGGAGGAAGAAGAAGAAGAAGATGAACTAAACGAACTAGATAAATTTTCAGAAGAGGATTAAAATCTGTGATGTCTATCATATAAATATGTATTTTTGTAATAATAAATCTGTGACACTTTAGTGACACTTTTTATCTGTGACCATAATATTTTTCAAAAATCTGTGATGTCTATCATATAAATATGTATTTTTGTTTTATTGTCATATGTTATTATCAGGTATGACTAGACAAGGAGGACGACGCGGAGGATTATATATTAGCCAATCCCGTCAGCCTCGGGCTGGAGATGGAGAGGGCAGTTCTGTACCCTCATCCTCATCTCCGAGTACGCCATTGTACCGTTCTGTTCCCGGTCCATTACCGGGACAGGGCAGTTCCAGCAGGTTGCTGACTCCTCCCTCGTCGTCCAGCCTTCCTGATCCCTCGTCCAGCATCCCTGATCCCCCGTCCAGCATTCCTCCTGTCGACGGCTCTATGGGGGGAGCCGACGCCGAGCATATGGAGGACGGCGATCAGACTGATCCTGTCCAGGCAAGAGGTGAGAGTAACCCTCCATGCGCTCCCCCGGGCGAGACGCGTATGGAGATTTGGACGGACGGGCCTATGAAGTAAGTTAATTAATTAATAAATATTTCTCAAATGATTATATGTACATATATATTCATGAAAAATTATTATTGTATAGATATCGGCCTTCTGCAGTACAGAGACAGCTGGGGACATTTCTGAGGCAGAACTATGGTGGGCCTTGGATTAACTACTCAGATGCTCCCGCAGATAGGAAGGCCTTTTGGTTCGCCCACTTCAAGGTAAAAATTTGTTTATTTTTAAATTTTAATAATCATTTGTGTATATTATACAACTTTTGTATTTTACTTCTTGTAGAGGACCTATTTCTATCCACCACACCGGGCGGCGAGGATCGAGGGCCAATTTTTTGCCGTCGCAGCCAAGCTCATCCGTGATGCGATCGACGACCAGAAGCGTCGTGATCGCTCCGGACAGCCGATCCAGGGTTAGATTATGCCAGAGCAGTGGACTGCAATGAAGGCTAGATTCAGCGAGCGCAGATACCATGAGCGATCTGAGAAGACCAAGGTGGCGCGGTCGAGCGCCGGTAAGTGGTGTGGTTGCTCCATTCCGATGACGGAGCATTTTTGTCGTCTGGTACGTTTCCTATGACGGACATTAATTTATATATAGTTCGATAGAATATTTAATACTAATAATAGATAATATATTTTAACAGGTAAAAAAAGGGTGAGGATCCGAACATGGTGACCGTCTTTCTGGTCACCCATCAGAGGGCTGGGGAGTTCATTGACGAGAGGGCGACGCAGGCATATGTACGTTCTATTCTTTATATTAATTTACTATAATTTATAAAACAGGAAAATAGATATCAATATAGACTTTAGCAAACACTTACACGTTAGCAAACTTGTTCTAGGCCGAGTTTGTTCGGCTACAGGAGGAGACGGCTGCTGCTGCTGCTGCTAGTACGCAAGCAGAGGAAGGGGCTGGTACTTCCTCCCAGCCGCCTACAGCTCCATCGTCGGACGAGCTCTGGATGACCGTCGTTGGCGATCTTCAGAAGGGTACGTACTACGGTACGGGATCCTACGGCACGTATTTGGCTTCAGAGTCATCCCGGGCCCCCTCTGTCAGTGCGCAGTCTCCGGCTACGCAGGCGTCATCACGAGCTGAGGATGTTCGTCGTCAGATCGAGGAGCTGCATCGCGAGTTGTAGCAGCAGATTTCTGATACGGTCGAGCGACGATCCGACCCTCCGATCGTCACCGGACGATTTGATGCGATCGAGCGCAGTATACAGGAGCTGATGAGTCTGCATCAGGCTATAGCTGCCAGCTTGCAGACGCTCACCGAGTCTACGTAGCGCACAGAGCGTAGACAGGTCGAGCCGGAGGGATCGCAGAAGAGCATGTCTGCCTCACTCACTCAGTATACTGAGAGGGTGGTGAGTACCCTTGCTGCGCATGGTGAGCGACTGCGAGAGCTGGAGCAAATACGTCCTCCCGGTCCATCGACGGCACCGACTCCAGACACTGCACTGCCTCCGGCGCCGACTCCAGACATTGCACTGCCTCCTACTGCCCCTACGGTACAGCTCACCCAGGAGCAGTATGACTACATTCTATCCCAGTTGCGCGGCAGGGGTCCGCAGTAATTTTATTAGTTTTTTATGACTTGTATGTATTGGCCCTATGGGCAAATTGTTTATTGGTACACTGTTGTTTATACACTTTGTGGGAGACTTTTTATCATCTTCTATTTTTATTTGACTCTATTGGATGTTTGTGAGGATGTGTGTCTGTGATATTTACTTTGCACTGCCTCATATTTTTATTGTGATATTTACTTTGTGATATCTGCGACGGAGATGACAAATATATCTACGCTGGGTTATGAGCGATGATCTGATATACAAAGGAGGTGCTGCCGAAATTTTAAAAAAATATATTATGTATTTTTTGTTATGATATGTGTCTGTATTTACAGTGAATGTGAAATGCAGTGTTCGGAACCATCGACAGTTTCGATTACTGTTGTATGTGTTATCTTGGATAGAAATAGCAACAGTTCAGGGTGCACTTCTGAGAGCTTCATTTTCACGTCCTTCACTTTCTCGGGACGTCGTAAAGGTTCCCGAGAAGGTGAAGGACGTGAAGAGGAAGCTCTGAGAAGTGCACCCTGAACTGTTGCTCTTTCTATCCAAGATAAAACATAGAACAGTAAGCGAAACTGTCGATGGTTCGAACATTGCACTTCACACACACTGTAAACACAGACACACAGCATAACAAAAATATCAATTATATTTTTTTAAATTTTTTTATAATATCTGCGACGTATAGCGACGTTCTGCGACGTACTGCGACGGAACGTAGACGTCGCTATACGTCGCTAAATAGCGACGTAACGTCGCTAGACGTCACTAATATACGTCGCTAAATCTGTCGGTAGCCGTCGCTAAGTTGCCCACGTGGCTGCCATGCCATGTCATCATATATAAAGTTTACAGCGTCACAAGTGGTCGCTTTACGTCGCAATTTTGGTGACGTAGTGATACGTCGCTATCTGTCATGAATTTTGCGACGTCTAGCGACAATGAACTCCGCGTCGCAAATAGCGACGTTCGGCGACTAAAGTGTCATTTGCGACTTGCCTATAAGCGACGTCTGGTATTCGTCGCTAAATACATCGCAAATTGGTTTTAGCGACGTATTTTCCTTATTTAGCGACGTCTCCTGACGTCGCTAAAATGGGTTATTTTAGTAGTGATGGCCTAGGAACTCCACGCGATCCAAGAAGAACTCGCACTTGGACAACTTTCCATACAGCTGCTCCCTCCTGAGAGTGTCCAACACAATCCTCAGGTGCTCCTCGTGCTCCTCTGGTGTCTTCGAATAGATGAGAATGTCATCAATGAAGACCACCATGAACTTGTCAAGATACTGATGAAATACCTTGTTCATCAAGTTCATAAATACCGTCGGGGCGTTGGTCAACCCAAACGGCATGACAGTATACTCATACTGGCCATAGCGGGTCCGAAAGGCAGTCTTCGGAATGTCATCCCGCTTCACCTTCAGCTGATCGTACCCGGTACGCAAGTCGATCTTCGAGAACACCCTCGCGCCGCTCAACTGGTCGAATAAGTCATCAATCCTCGGCAAAGGATACTTGTTCTTGATGGTAAGGTTGTTGAGCACCCTGTAATCAATGCACAGACGTACCGTACCATCCTTCTTGGGGACGAAAAGAACTGGCGCGCCCAAAGGTGAAGAACTAGATCGAATAAAGCCCTTGTCCTCCAGCTCGTCGACCTGTCTCTTCAGCTCCGCTAACTCACTGTTGTTGATTCTATAGACGTGCTGGAAGATAGGCTCAGCGCCCGACACTAGGTCTATAGAAAACTCAACATTACGATCTGGCGGCATCCCGGGCAGCTCCTCGAGAAATACATCCAAGAACTCAGCAATGAGTGGATGTGGCAACACCGGCCCCGCCAACAACGCTCCACAGAATCCATCTCCTGGCTCTGATGTACCCCTGGTGAACTCATACTCCGGCTCTCTCGGCGGCCTAAACAGAATCCTGCCCCCTCTGCAGTCGATGCTAGCGTGGTGCATGCTCAACCAGTCCATACCGAGTACTACATCGTAACTCGGAAGTGGCATTACGAACAAACACGTACTCAGCTCCCGGCCTCTTAAAGAAACTCTCCGTCCCTTGCAAACATTATTAACTAGGATGATGCCATTCCCAGTCATAATCTTGCAAGTCCTACTAAGATATTCAGCAATAATATTGTGCCTAAGAGCAAAAGAAACAGACACAAAACTGTGCGTAGCACCAGAATCAAATAAGGCCAAAGCTGGAAAAGAATCGAGCAGAATAGAACCTGCGACAACATCCGTAATAGGCTCCATCTCCTCGGGTGCAAGAGCAAAGGCTCTACCCTGACCACCCCTCTGCTGGCGGTGCTGAACAAACTGCTGCTGCTGAGTCGAAAGTGGACATCGCTGCTGAGCTACCGGCACACTAGCTGGTGCCTTCTGAACGGGTGCCCTCTGAGCTGCTCCAGTAACACGGGGGTTCTTGGGACACTCCCGCATCTGATGCCCAGCGGTACCACAAAAAAGACACAAACCCAGCCTCCTCCTGCAGAACTCAAAGAGGTGATCGGGCTTCTTACAGAAGTGGCACGGTGGATCATCCTGCCCCGGACGCTGCTGGCCCCTCTAGATAGACGCTCTGGCCTGCCCCTGCTACTGATGATGCTGGAATGTCTGGTGCTGAAGCTGAGGGCGCTTAGCAGCCCCTGCGCTGCTACTGGCCCCCGAAAATAAATCACGATCCCTCTTCGACTTCAAGCCCCACTCCCTCTCCACCTTCCGAGCCTCCGCATAAACCTCTGCATATGTCGCATAGAATGAAAGGATCAGGATCTTGATATCCCATGTCAATCCCTCCCGGAAGTGCTCTGTTTGGATCACCGGGTCACTCACCATGTACTCGGCGTATCGGCTCAGCCGGCCGAACTCCGCCGCATACTCCTCCACAGTTATCCCTCCCTGCTGCAGGTTCTGGAATGCCATACTAGGCCGATCTTGTCCGTGGAGGAAAAGAACTTCTCTCTGAACAGGGCCCGAAACTCGGCCCAAGTGTGGCCCTCTCCTGCAAGAGCCGGCTCGTTCCGGAACCATGTTCGGGCAACATCTAACAACTGCAAGCCAACCGCCTCAACCTTCAGGTCGTCTGCCAGGCGGGAGGCCCTCATCTGGCGCTCGATATCCTCGAGCCAGTCATCACCATAAATAATGCCCTTGGTCCCCTTGAAATCTCTCAGACCCAGCTTCTTGAAAGCCTGGATATCCCTGATCTTCTGCTGCTGCTGCTGCACCTCCCTCTGTGGAGCCCCACGCTCTACTGCCGCCATAGCCAACCTGTGTGCATCCTCCATACCCTGGCACATGGCCTCTGTCTACCTCAACTGAGCCTCATGTTGGGCCTGCTGGGACTCCGGCACCTGCTGAAAGAATGCGAGCATCTGCCCCATGTCTGTAGGCAGAGAAGGCAACTGAGGAATAGCTCCTATCATCACCAGAGGAGTCCTCTGCTGAGGAGGAAGAACACCCCCGACAGCTCCCGTCGTAGCCCCCGGCACTGCAGAAAGAGCACCCGCAATGGCCCCAGGGACGGTCATCGAGAGCGCCGGAGGAGTACCCCCGAGAGCCCCAATAGAAGTCTCATCTGCAGGAGAAGTGACCGGAGCCTGTCCGCCAGAGGTAGCAAACCTCTCCGTCTCCCCGTGCTCCTCACCGGGAGAATGAGTCATAACCATCCTGGAGACAGATTGAAAAGAAGATATCAATATGGCACATGAAGGACAATATCAAAGGAGGACAGCTAGAATGCAGTAAATCAATATCAAAGACGGTAAGCAAGATAAACAAGGAAAGATCCTACTGTGATTGAGTACTCTTCGCCTACTACCTCCTATGTGTAACACAGGCTCGTAGTCAACACTCTAAGACGAGTGCCGCTACGACATCGCACTAATTGCGACTTCAGGACCTGCGTGGGCCACCACTAAAACGTGTCACGACCCGCACCCGCTATAAGGGCACGTGTACGTGACAACGCCCAGCCCTCACCGGAAAAACGGCATGGAACGCTGTAGGTTTTCTACTCTAACAACAGTTTATATATATATCAAAACCTGTCGAGAATATGGTCAACTCCGAATGGAGGACAAGCAATGAATATATATGAGTGCTCAATCACAACTCTAAGATGATAAAGTAAAGACTGAAAGATAAAGACAACAAGACGATAAAATATAACATGTCAAGTCCAAACACAAATAATATACAAGTCCAGTCTCTAATACAATCCAAATGTAATACAGTCTCAAAAGTAACTGGAGACAAGGTCCAGTACAAAAGACCTACTCTAGCTAAGCAAGTGGTAAAGTCTCGTCAGGCGGAGCTAAGCCCTGCGGGACCAAGTCTAAGCCCACTACATCATCCGGACCGTAGTAGGTACTGCAATCTCTCTCGTCTGCATCTGTAATATTTTGTCAACATATCCGGTCAGGATGGAACGAGTACATATATCTCATAACAGATCTCAAGATAGAATAAAAGCTATAAGACTGTAAATAGAGCATATACAATGAATCATGGAGTGTACATGTATGTATCATGGCATGGTAAGCTGTAGAGCTAGCACTAGAACAAGAAAATAGAACGGGATCATGGTATGTACACAAGTCAAGGAAAGCCATATGTCCAATGTGTGTGAGTAGTAGTTTCAGCTTGTGATCGGCTTGGGTACCTGTCAAGAACTGGCCTGGCAAGTCATATGTGCGGTATATGACTCACACTGTTCGGGAATGCGGGATGGATCTGATCACAGGCATACGCTACTACTCTCCCTACCCCAACTGGTAGAATGGATCCAAACAGGACACGTCACTGCACGGGATTCTAATGAGAAGGTCGCGAACCTTCTCTAGAATCAGTGACCATATATTGAGCAAGAGCTACAAGGGAGCTTACACAATACATCCCAACCTAAGAAGGAGAAACATCTCTCGTCGGGATCCAGGAATACCAATCCGTGAGAACCATGTGTCAGGAATAAGCATATCTACACTAAGTACATAAATCATAACAGTTATCATAAATTGGGAATAAGTATCAGAGAATGTACTCGCCTGTAAGATGATAAAATATGTCAACCGGATCCACTGCAGTGTCTCGAGGACCTACAGAGAACAAGACGTATCAATACTAAGTTTAGGAAGTAAAGTTAAATCAAATTAAATCCTATTAATTCATTCTAGGTCAAGACATGTCTAGTTGGGTCAATTATGGTCATGGGAGAACATTGGAAATCAATCCGAATCAAACTAGGTCGAAAATTGACTTACCGTTGACTTTTGGTCAACGAGTCAACTCTGGTCAACTATAGGTCAACCCTAGGTCACTGGTGACTAATAGTTGACTTTTGGTCAACCGTCCAAGTTAAAAGAAATTTGGGACTAAATTGGGTAAAGTATTGACCCATAGTTGACTTTTGGTCTAAAAAGTCAACCGTAGTCAACCGAGGTCAAGACTAGGTCTAGACAGCTATTTCTAATCATTACCAACCTCTACAACCCATAACCAAGTCCATCTTGGACTTCAAAATCCGAATCTTGGCCGTAGGCCAATATCCTATTTTACCCTTTAAAAAGGTAAAATTCTAACTTAGGCAATTACCAAGTTAGCCTACCTACGCTTGATATTTTGACCCGAGCTCCCTAGGATAGTATGATACAAGCCTATAGGTTCATTACCTACCAAAATACCTAGGTAGAGTGGACGTCTAGTCCATCTTACGGCCTATTGCTGATATCTTGAATAAATTAAGATACGCAATGGTACGGCACGATACCGGCGCCCTACAACCCCGATTTCCACTCGGAAGCCTATCCGCAAAGTCTAATTCACGTATTTTAGGTCTCCCCCAAGTTTCATCGCGTTCCGATACTCGGAGCTCGATTTCGCCCTCTAACTCGATCTCCCCCAAATTCTATTTCCTATTCTAATTCTTCTTCTTCTAATTTCTTCCTATTCCTCTAATCCTTCTTCTTCTAATTTCCTTCTTCTCTTTCTTACTCTAATTCCTTATCATTTTCCTTCTCATTCCTTTCCTACTTCCTAATTCTAATTTTTTCTCTTTTCTATTTCTTCTCCTTCTTACCTTCTAGTTTCCTCTTCTTCTTCTAATCTCTTCTTCTTTTCTCATTCTCTCATTCTTCTTACTCTACTCATCATTCTTCTTATTCTCCTATATATATATATATATATATATATATATATATATATATATATATATATATATATATATATATATATATATATATATATATATCCATTGGGGTGTTTAAGGGGTAAAGGGGGGCTGAATAGGGGGGGACTGCTGCCCTGCTGCTACTGCTGTTTGCTCCTACTGCTGCAGCTGCGCATGCTGCTGCTGCTGCACTCAGCTGCTAGCTGCTGCTGCAGTTGCTTCTCTTCTTCTTCTTCTTTTACTTCTCCTCCTACTTCTCCTTCTACTCCCACTCTATCTATATATATACCTATCTATATACCTATCTATATACCTATATATATATATATATATATATATATATATATATATATATATATACACACAACACACACACATATCTCTATATATATATACATTCACACACACATATCTATATATATATAAATACAAACACACACACACACCCTCACTCAAACACTCTCTCACACAAACACAAACACACACTCTCACCACCACTCTCACTCATACACCACCACCACCATTCTCTACATTCCTCTACACACACACATATAATTACATAGACACTCACTCACAAATACACATAATTATATATATATATATATATATATATATATATATATATATATATCTCCTTATATATATTTCTCCTTATATATAAAAATCCTTAATAATCTCTAACCTAGATTTCTAGGGAATCCTACCAATTCTAGGAGCAAAGTGTAGAGAATCCTCTTCTCTACACTTATTGTGAAGACATTAAATGCAAAGAGCAATAAATAGAGAATTTAATGGCTTACCTAAATTAGGTTTCCTTGGAGAAGAAAGGAGCTTGGAGGAAAGAAATAAAATTTGAGAGAGGGAGAGAGTTACTTAGTGAAGAAGAAAGGGGGGGTGCTCCTATATATGGCCGGCCATGGTGGGGGGGGGGGGGAGGGTTATTGGGTTTTGGGTGAGATCCAATAACCCTCCAAACCCATTAGACTTAGGTTGGGTTGGGTTCGGTTTGTTTCGGTCTAATTTAATTTACTAATTAAGCTCTAAAATGACTAATTAAGCCATGGAAATAGGGTTTATGATTTCTAGCCTAATTAGGATAGTATGTGGGAAAAGTCCAGCTACTATGTGGGTTCCACTAGTGTCCAGGCTACCCGGGTCTCCAACTTAAGTCCAAATTGGATAAAATTCAAACAAAATCAGATAAATCCCAAAAAATCATATAAAATCAAATAAAATTCCTAAAAATTATAAAACTAAAAAAATGACGAAAATACCCCTAATTCAAAAACTGGGGATGACAATTCAGTTTGTAGGACTGCCAGAAAATTGGACAGTCCTTTATTTCATATGTTGTGACTTAGGACTGCCCAGTTTTCTGGCAGTCCATTCAGTTTGTAGGACTGCCAGAAAATTGGATAGTCCTGGTCGACGTAGAGTTTTTTTGTTCGTGCATACTTGATTTTAATTTAAATGGATAATTTCCCACTCCGAATGTAGTTTAATTCAAATGGGCTACAGACAATTGAAATAAACAATGTAATGGATGCTTGAATTTTTTAATTTAATTTCTAGGATTTTGGAAACAAATAGAGAAAGAATTTGGGTGCCATCGATCTTCTTGAGAAGGAAATTTGGAAGAGAAGAGGAAGAAGAAGAGAAAATTTCTATGGTGGAAGAAATTTCTAGGAAATTTCAAAAATGGAGAAATGGTGGAGGAGAAAAGGAAGAAGAAGAAGAAGAGAGGAGTTAGGGTTTAGGAAGAGAGAAAAAATTTTGCAAATGAGAGGAAAAATTTGGGTTTGGGGGAATTTCACTTTGGGACAGCCCTAGATTAAAAAAATGGGCTGTCCTGAGTAAAACACAAAAAAAAATGGGCTAGCCCTGATCAAAAACTGAAGTGCCTTTATAAAGAACCTTTAATTATTAGCTGTAGTTATTGTGGTCGATGATGTACTACTTTCTATTTCAATTATATATACTAGTAAATGCACGCTCTTTGCACGTATAATAATGTATAATAAGAATATTATTTAACTCTAGTTAAACATCTTTTCTAGCTCATGTGATTAAGGAGCAAGATATATTTCTTGTTTGGTTGAGTTCGATTCTCTATGTTGACAATTTTTTACATAATTTATTTTTTAAATAAAATGGACCGTGATATAATGACAGCTTAGATGGCTCACTTTTGAGCCGTTTTGAAATCTCATTATATATATATATGAAAATTTTTACTGAGAGCATAAATTTTTTACAAAATTATACGTACAGCATAAATTTTCACAAATTTATAAATAGAGCATAGGAACGCCTTTCCGAAGGACGTGCATTCTTCTCTAAAAATAAATAAATATTATTTGGTTCGCGGAATCTCCGGGTTGGGAAAGGAAAGTAATTACTTTCCTATGTTTTGGTGCCAAAGGAATTGAGGAGGAAAGGAAAGTGATTTCCAATGGAAGGGAAATTAGGGGGGAAAGTGATTCCATCCATCCAAGTAAGGAATCACTTTCCCACATTAAAGTAATCACTTTCCTTTTCAAATTCCTTGGCATTTTCAAACATCGAAAAGGAAAATTAATGGAAAATAAAATTTCCCAAAGGAAAGGAAATGACAAGGAATTGATTTCCTTTTCCTTCCATTCCGCGAACCAAACGAGGCCTAAGGCCTCGTTTGGTTCACGGATTCAAGGAAGTAGGAAAGGAAAGTTGTTCCTTTTCTTTGTTTGGTAACCACAAATTTGGAAATCAATTTCCTCACAAAGGAAAAAATTGGAGGGAATATGGTTCCACTCATGACCCATGGGATTGATTTTTCCTCCTCCTTTTCCAACATTTATTACAAAAGTTATGACAAAAGTAACAATGTGTTATTGCTTATTTTACCATTAATGTTAATTTTCATAATATTATTTTTATTTTATATGTAAGGATATTATTGGAACATTGCTATATTTTTGCTTTCCTTTTCTGCACCAACCAAACAACGAAAAGAAAATGTGACAGGAATCCTACTTTCCCATTCCCATGAAAAATACAAAGAAATACATTTCCTTTCCGTGAACCAAACGAGGCCTAAGAGTAAGAACAAAGGGAGAAGCTTCTTTCAATAGAATCATTTTGTTTAGCATTAATATGGGGTTGATTGAGAAGTTCTTTTGCATATATTTTTTCCCCATAATTGAAGCATCCAAATTGAGTAATTAATATTTGGAGAAAATAGCATATTGTCACTATTCTTAAACTTTTATGTGGAATAATATTATTCATGCAACCAAATCATTCCTCCTTATATGACAGATGACGTAATATTTGATGTGACAACTGTTATAAAAAAACTAAATTTTTAATTTAATATTAAAATTAACGTAAACATTTAAATTTAAATTAAAAATTACAGAAATTTTCATACAGAGTAAAGAATTTTAAGAAAATTGTGAAAAAAGTAATAAGTTTGAAAAAAATGCAGTTGGGGTAAAGAAACAACATCGTCGATGGCGTGTGCTGATCCAAAGAAGAGGAGCGGCCCTCACACGCCATGGGAGATGGCCTATCCCCTTGGCCCCACGAGCCCCACCACCACACGCCATCATGGATGGCCTATCTAACACATGCCATAATGGATGGCCCCCACCACACGCCATCATAGATGGCCTATCTACCACACGCCATCATGGATGGCCAATCCCCTTGCCACGCCATCATGCCCACCACCACTACACGCCATAGGTGATGGCCTATCCCTGGACACGCCACCATCCGTGGCCCCCACACGTTGTCATCACTCATTCACACACCATAATGCATTAGTGGAGTATGGGAGTGTCGTGTAGCCAACGGCTAGTGTCAGGATGTGCGCGCCACCAATGGTGGCGTGCTGACACACCAACGGCTCCCCACAAACGGCTACATTCCAAATTCTCTTTCCTCCTCCTATTTATTGCAATGCTTGACACTCTCTCTCTACACAAACACATTACTCTTTCTCCTATCTCTCTCTCACAGAAGCACGAAGCTTGAAAGCTCCAACTCCTCACAGAAGCTAGTATCTCCCGCTCATAAGCTTCCAACTACTCAAGCTTCCAACTACTCACGGAAGCTAGTCTCTCCCTCTTACAAGCTTCCAACTCCACACGGAAGCTAGTCTTTTCCTCTTACAAGCTCTCGCTCTTTATTAGATAAAAATTATCAAAGTTCTTTTTTTCTCATGGGTGATAATATTAAAATAGTATGCTCACATGGTGGTAGAGTAAATGGGTTAACTTACGAAGGAGGTGACACCCAATTTTTTACAACTTATCGTCATATTACTTTAGAAAATTTACGCAATTTAATTTCAGCACATTTTTCTATTAATTATGAATTTATTTTAAAGTCTGTTTTTGGTTTCACATGTTTATTAATAGATGGTGAAGAAGCATGGAATTTTATTCTTGAGATTAATTCTCAATCACCTTATATTAGTTTATATGTTACTCAAGTTTTATCATTTGTTAATAGAACTAATGATGAATTTGTTTCTAATTACCCATATGTTAACACGGGTGCTAGTTCTTCTTCTCAAACAATTCCTCCCTTACTAGATGAACATAATGATGATGATGATGATTATGATGATGATAATGATGATGATGACAATGATAATGATGAGGAAAATGAAAATAGTGATGATTTAATTGAAAATACTGGTTATGAGATAGATGATGATAGTACTGATAATTCTAGCACTCCTGAATTATTTGTAGGACAAACATTCGACACTCGTGCAAAATTTAGAAGTTTTATCAGTAGTTTAGCAATTCAGCATAATTTTAGTTGTTCAGCCAGTGCTATGAATAATTCCCATGGAATTATATATAATTGTGATAAACAGAATTGTCATTGGAGAGTATATGCCAAATCCATAGGAAAAGGACAAATAGTTAAAGTTAGTACACTAGAAAATCGTCATTCTTCTTTAAGTGGACTTACGACAGGACGTCATCGACTAGCTACCGGTGCATGGGTTAAGACAAAAATAGTTGATTTAATTAGAGATAATCCGTCATATAGTGCATCACAAATTGTGAAGGATATATTTAGGAAACATCGTATACATATTACATACTCGAAAGCATGGCGAGCCCGAGAAATGGCATTACGTGAAATAAATGGTAGTTATGTTGAGGCATATGCTGGCCTTGAGGAGTATGGTTTTAGAATTATGGAGTCGAATCCAGGTAGTAGATGTTTTATTAAGACTTCCGAAAGCAACAAATTTGAGAGAATATTTATTTGCTTTAAGGCGTGTATTGACGGATTTTTAAGGGGTTGTTACCTGTTATTAGCACTGATGCCACTTTTCTTTCATCTAAATATCAAGGTATTTTATTTATTGCTTGTGCTCATGATCCTAATTATCAATTGTATCCTATTGCTTATGCTGTTGCCGAAGGTGAGAATACTAATTCTTGGTCTTGGTTTTTAAATGGTCTTAGACTATCATTTGAAAGTTATTTTAATGATTGGAGTAGTATCTCATTTATATCTGACAAGCAAAAAGGATTAATACATGCTATGCGAAATATATTTCCAGAATTGTCTTATTTTTTTTGCATTCAATATTTTAAGCAGAATATGAAGTCTATTGTAAGAGAGAAAAAATTTCATCGGTTGTTAGACTCGCTTGCTAGATCGTATAATGAAACAGATGCACAGTACTTGTTCGAAATAATTAAAGCAGAGAACATGACGATGTACAATTGGCTTATTGGTACAAATGATGAAAATCGTCATTTTGCACATTGGATTACAGCATATGCTCCTTGTCCTAGATTAGATATTAACACTTCTAACCTTGCTGAATGTTTTAACAATTGGATTAAGAGTTTGCGTGATAAACCAATAACGACACTTCTTGATGGTATTAGAGCAAAGATTATAACACTTCATGACAAAAACAGGAATCATGCTCAAAATTTAGACACGAGTTATTGTCCGAAGATGTTAAAGACTATGACATCTATTACCAACGAGAGACATCAACTTCAAATATTACGAATTGATAGTTATTTGTTTGAAATATTAGACCGTGCATCGAGTAGAACATATGTTGTACGGTTAAATGAAAGATCTTGTACATGTTTAAGGTGGTATCATACTTACATGCCATGTATACATGCATGTTTTGCTTGCCAATATTGCAGTGATGAGGTTGAACATTACTATCCGATAATATTTTCTACTAACAGGTTGAGAAGTGTGTACGAGCCACAGATGGAACCAATTCCAGTTCCTTACAACATTCAAGCGGCTTTGGTATGGGGCGAAATTGGAGTTCCAGATGTCAGACGCAAAGCTGGAAGGCCGAAGAAAAACTGCATCAAACTACGAGAATTATCGACAAGAGAACTTCGTTGCGGCAACTGTGGTTTGATGGGACACAACAGAAGAAAATGTACAAGTCAACCAAGAGAATGACGACAATAGAACTTCTATTTTTCATTGTAGTACCAACATTCATGTCAACTTTTAAACATTACATAATAAATTTTTATTTCAATCTCCTCTGCGGGCCATTCGTTTGTAACGCCTTCGTTCTACCTGTCTAAGGCCAAGTCGGGCTCTTCTTTCATCTGTGGTCTCCTCCGCTCTTCTTTCATCCTCTTCCTCGACCTCCTGAGTAGGCACCGGGGCTGACGGAGACGTAAACAATTGCGAGTAATACGACATGCCTTCAAACGAATACGCTGCAGTAGTGTTGATTTGCTCAGTCGTGATACGTTGATTATAAGGCTGAAAGGCTGAGGAAGAGCCTATGCCCACATACTGTTGACTGAGCCCTTCTCCAGCGTAGTGTGGGGTAGTGTACTCTGCAGCGTAAGGCTGGCTAGGGTACTCTGGAGGGTACTGCTGGCTGGGGTACTCTGCAGCGTAAGGCTGGCTAGGGTACTCTGCAGCGTAAGGCTGGCTAGGGTACTCCGGAGCGTACTGCTGGCTAGGGTACTCCGGAGCGTACTGCTGGCTAGGGTACTCCGGAGCGTACTGCTGGCTGGTGCCCTCTCCATGGTACTGCTGGCTGGTACCCTCTCCATGATACTCCTGGCTGGTACCCTCTCCATGATACTCCTGGCTGGTACCCTCTCCATGGTACTGCTGGCTGGTGCCCTCTCCATGATACTCCTGGCTGGTGCCCTCTCCAGCAGCGCCCTCCTCGTCCTCTGGATCGTCCACCCTACGGCGTCGTGAATGTCTCAGGGGAACAGTGGCAGCCGAATAATCGGCTGGGATACGTGTATGCAATGGAGGCATATCAGGATCCCGTCCAAGACTCAGTGAATCTACGCGAGTTAAAACAGCTCGCATCCACTCCCGACCATGCGGCCACAAATAGCTTTGTGGTTCTTGGATATATTGTTGCCCCAAAATAGCCTGAAATATAAAATATGCAAATTATAATTGTCATTATATATCCCTTGAGTTTAAATAGTGGTATAGTAGTAAAGTTCTACCGCTTCAGATATGTCCTCAGCAAAAGCTCGCAAGGAAGATTCATCTACGGCTCTAGACTTGAACCGTGGCTCCTCGAATTTGTATGCTCTGTTGGTCATACGAGGCGCTCCCCACCATTGTCTATAAGCCAAATCACCTTCATCTGTATTTCGTAAAAACAATCATAAGACAAATGCTACCGGTCCAAATATACTAGTAAGTTAGAACTTACATTCATCAGTATGCATTATTCGGGGCATCCCTGCCACACTACTATCCTGGAATCGTCTATACCAGGCGGCTCTAGCAATATCGATTCTGTTTCTTGCATTGGCTATATCATAACTCATGGCAGGCGGATCATCCGGAATAATCTGCCTGCAACCGAATTGCCGGAGAACGCAATCTGCCGGATGATACATAGTGTAACGATCGTATATAATATATGATTTGTGTAGGCTCAAATCATACGACGTCCTTTTAATTTCTGGAGCATTTTCATCATCTGAGTATGGTATCCATACAACCTATTGGATGACAAGTTATACGAAAAATTTGTGATACTCTATTACATGAATTGACAATTGTAGTTTAAAACGCTCTAAAATTTTAAGTGGAAATGAATTGACAATTGCGTACTTACCTCCTTCCACGGTACTATATCAAATTCTCCCCTGTAGACTGAAACATCCTTATGTAAATTATGATGAGGGTCCACTATATTTGTGGCCCATCGCGTAGCAAGGGAAAAAATTCCAACATCACTGAAAATGTTGGTTACAGGTCAACCAATATAGAAATGCTCGTAGCACCATACCTAAGACATGAAAACATATGATATTTACAAAATGTATATCATCAAAAGAATTTAGCGAATTTAGGAATTACATTTTTATTACCTGAACCAGGGTCATGCACCCACACAAATTTTTGGTACCCTTTGATCTGACAAATTCCGTCAAGCTAGCATATAAATATGCTAAGGTAGCAGCTCCCCATGCATGACGTGTATGTTCTTTTAAATTGTCTAAAAAGGGTAACAGTCGCACGTTTACTTTATTTCCCTGTCCGTCGGAAAATAGCATTGCCCAACACAAACAGAGCAAATATGCTCTAGTGCAATAAAGTATCTGCAAATATTGAAACTAACATATTAAAACTAACACACTTTTAAAATTAATTAATAAATAAATCTTAACAATAATTACGTACCCTTAAATCATCGACCACCACTGGACCGTCGATAGTTTCATCTAGATCCATGAAATTACCCCGAAGCCAAGTTATACTGACAAAACTCTTTCCTCCTAAGTCCGATGGTGCATTAATGCCTAGATATCTCTGGATGATTTGAGATGTATTTAAAGTTGTATCAAAATATATAGGTTCACCGGTAATAGGTAATCCTAAACTAATTGCAACATCCCAAAGTGTGATTGTCATTTCACCAACGGGCAACTGAAAGGTATTGCGTTGAGGCCACCATCGCTCAGCGAGACTAAAAATGATATGTACATCGTGGACTAAAATTTGTATTTCATCCAGATATTGAAATCCAAATGAACGTACCAGCTCCTTTTGGGCAGCATTTAACTCCCATTTACGATATCCTCTCTGTATCCTCCAACTTCCATGTTCCCGTGTCCGAACCTCGGGAGGATAATCATATAGCTACAAGCGAATTATATTCTTATATTTATGTAAAATAAATAAATAATAATGCTAGTTATCATTTTTAAATTTACCTTCCCGTTAAAAACAAACGTAGATATATGAGTTTCTCGTTCTTGTTTTATGGCTTCTGTAACCGGTCCTCCGGGAATACGGCCGTCATTCGGTTCAGCCATCTGTTACATTTTAGACAAAAACTATTAGTATAGTTATTCATACATAAAAAATATAATTTTAATATAAAATACAAAAACTTACTATGTAAAGAGGAGATCAAGATAGAGGAGGGTGCGAGTATTCTTCTGTGAAGTTGAAGGAGGAAGAACTTGTGAAGAGGAGGGAAGGAGCTTCAGAATTTATGAAGAAGAGGGAGGGGGAGTGGAGTGGTGTGGTCTCCGAGAAGGGGAGTCTCCAACGTAGAGCCATGCATCATGGCAGAGATGGGATGGTGCGGGCAGAGATGGGATGGGACATGTTATGGCAGGATGTTAGGATACTCCACGCCTCATGGCGTGTGTGGGGGCGGGAATAGGCACAGGCCATGAGCCATGGCGTGTGTGGGCTCTTTCCTTGTGTGCGCAGGATGGGACGTGGAGGCATGATGGGACGTGGAGGCAGGATGGGACGTGTGGGCGTAGGCCATGAGCCATGGCGTGTGTGGGCGCAGGATGGGACGTGTACTCCACGCCTGATGGCGTGTCTTGGGGGGGATTGCGTTTGTGATGGGGCCGCTTGGTTAGAGGCCACGCCTTATGGCGTGTGGTGGAGAAAGGCCACGCCTACTGGCGTGTGATGGCCTGGCCAGAGAAAATGCCACCACGCGCCATCAGTGATGTTGTTTCATTATCCTAATTGCAATTTTTCCAAAATTATTACTTTTTTCACAATTTCGCTAAATTTTTTTACTCTGTATGAAAATTTCTGTAAAAATTAATATTAATATGTGATCCTAGCCTTGCCCAACAAACTTGGATCATCTATGAAGCAAGCAGATCGAACTATATTAAACTATATCGGTAAGGCTTCATAGAATAGAAAAAATTTATGACTGCATGCCAGTCTTATATTAAACTTCCAGGAAGCATGCACTAGTACTGTTCGCGTGTCAGACACAAAATAAACACTGACATATTCTAGGACACGTAGTGTCCGTGCAGCATATAGAACCTTCAGATAAAGAGCAACAAGGAAGCATAGCTTGAAACTGAAGATGGTAGGAATTAGAGAGTTTTATTTTGATGACACTATGACTAATAAATCAAAGTGGCAGCCAGAAATGTAATTGTTATGCCATGTGAATGCTTTAAAATAAGATAATTGAGCTCTCCACATTGGCAGTATATACTCAAGATGAAGTTGGCATTGTGCTTTCCAGATGTGTCATACTTGTCAGCCTTTGGGATCTCGGTTGGTGCAACATTTCCCACTAAATTTGGACCCCATTAACAATCTAGTTCTAAGTCAACTATGCGCAATAGAGGCTCTCAAAACTTGCACAAACCAATATGTCAATGTTATCACATTAGTCAAATAGCTATTGTGATGCCCATTATATACCTACCAAGTATTTGCATGGATAGTGAAAGATAAAGATTATGATAGTGAGGGAGTGCTAATAGTTGTTATAAGTGAAATTGGCTCTTCTCCAAAAAGCCTTTGATTCTCTCAACTAGAACTTTCTCCTTGATTATCTTTTTTTCTTCTAAGGCCTCGTTTGGTTCGCGGAATGGAAGGGAAAGGAAATCAATTCCTTGTCATTTCCTTTCCTTTGGGAAACTTTATTTTCTATTGATTTTCCTTTCCGATGTTTGGCAATGCCAAGGAATTTGGAAAGGAAAGTGAATACCTCAATGTGGAAAAGTGATACCTTCCTTGGATGGATGGAATCACTTTCCTTTCCTCCTCAATTCCTTGGGCACCCAAACATAGGAAAGTAATCACTTTCCTTTCCCAACCGGGAGATTCTGCGAACCAAACGAGACCTAAGTTCATATTTTTCTTCCAAGCCTAATCCGACCCACTTCAGTTCAAATTTCTGGTTCCGTACTTCAATCCCCCTCTTCCACTAGTTGGTCCCTACTCATCTCTTCTCTCTCATTTCAGTTGCAAGGAATTTCTCTACCTTCTTCCATGCTTTAACATTTTGTTCCCTTTTCGTAGTATATATTTATTCTTTGGTGTTCTCTTTCCTTCCATTCTGTAGTTTCTCAGTCTCTCATGCATGCTTTTATACTCTGCACTGCACTACACTTGTTCATGACTTTGCTCTGCAGTTGGATGGGTTTACTGTTCTGATGTCTGTGCTAGTCTTACTTTTCACCCACAATGTGTCTTTGGTTTTTGTACATCTTAGGTTGATAAGGTTTTCTACTGATTCATCTGAGAATACTTCCCAGCACTTCTCCATGGCGCTTAAATATGGAGGAGAATAACAAGCTTATGGGTGAAAATGTGGATGACATTGAACGCGCGTAACTAGTGCTCAAGTACAAGTGTGTTAAGGGGGTCAGTCCTGATGGTCACCTGCAATTCTGATCTCTTGTCACACTGGACCTGTAATGTTGCTCTGAGTAGAGAGATGTTATCCAAGTCCCAAGTCTTGTCGAACTTATCTAAGCCAGCCCTGCATGGAGTTTGAACTGTTTGTAATTGTTTTATATCGTAATTTCAAGGAGACGGCATACCTGAAATTTTCAATTTGACAAATATTGTCCTCCCATGTGGAGGCATGGAGGCGTAAAAAGGGGATTCTATCAACTCTAAAAATCATAGATTCAGAAACTTCACTCCAAGTTGAATTTCAAATATCAACTCTCTTTTTTATCAATGACGCCTCCTCTGTTTTTCCCCATTACCTAGAACAAAATATTGTCAAGTTTGGGTGAAAACATCCAAATGCAAAGTGACCAACTTTATGATATATTAGCACGTTACTGACGAAGGCGATGTACAAACATGTTGATTTCTTACAAGGATCTCATCTCCTACCAGTCTCTCCTACATGTTATTGCCCCGTGATGACAACATGGATTCTATGACTTGAATTTGGATGATCTGGTAGAGACCTTAACTATCTGGCTTTGGATGCAACATTCACAGGATCAATGAGGAACGAGTAAGAAACATTACAGATGCATAACATGACCCATCAAGTTTCGACTCCGGTTCTCTGTTACTTCCAATGACACGATTACCATTTGATGCCTCTTCAGACTCGGTTCTCATCTTGCTGCACATCTTAGAGGGGCATTTCCAGGGAAAACACACCGAGATGAAGTGAGAATTTAAGAATTCAGTTGAACTTTCCAATTTCCATCTTCTTCTTGATTGCCCTCTGACCATGGTATATGAATGAATCTAGTATTCCAGAAACTGTAAATAAACCTGAAGAGAAACCAAAAAAAAAAATGTCAGCCATTTTGAGGTCATGCTTGATGCAACACGAAACAAAAGAAAACCCATTATTGAACATAGATAAAAGTATTGGAGAAAAGGAAAATTTTCCAACAGAATAAGATAACATATTAATTTAATAATGATTATTTTGCAAGCTTAATTAAAAGTTCACTTCAAACTTTGATTTTCAGAATTCAGAAATCCAGTTGGGCAAAATGATTCTCAGAAAGGTCAAAAATTCAGTACCAGCATGAGTACTGTATTTCCTATTATAAAGAGAATGGAATTTAAAAGTACCTCCAATTATGGCACAAACATTTGTCAAAAAATGTAAGAATGGTACATGCTTGTCTGTGAAGGTCACCTGCAGCGCACATTCATGTATCACAAGGGTGCAGAGAACTTTGCTAGAACAAATTCAGATAAGTATTAAGAGTAAATTACCTGAAATTCCTGCTAATATTTCATGCAATAAATAAGTAACCTCCTTATTTACATTCAAAAAGAACATATTACACCCCTCAAATAAAAAAACCTGAATTTCAATAGACACCAAAATACCCCTCTTAAATGAACTATTACCTGAGCATATCACGTTGGCACTAGCTTATGTAGCATGGACAAGTATAGGGAAGACATGATTCAGACAAGGTGACACGGAATCTGCAATGATTATGGTTTGTCCTAGTGTATTTTGGAGTGTCAATCTTGTTTCCGACACGATGCGACACAAACTACACTGATTTTTGGAGCGTCTGTGTTTCTTAGGGCACTGCTGTAGAGGGTAGATGCTGCTTGAGGATGCACACACAAACATAGCCCACACCCAAAGCAGGCCAGATGAATTGCCGGTGGCGCCAGTGCCAACGTCAACATTTAGGTGGCGTGACAGTTGATTGGGGGAAATCAGATGAAGGATAGAGTAAATAAAATAAGCGAGAGATAAGTTTTTTTTTTAATATTCATTTTGAAGGGTACTTGGTATGCGGATTGCATACTATCGATAATTTCATATTCTTGGAATTTAATTCCCATACAGCAAATCCATGGGTATTTAGTTATGCCATGTTTGGTATAGCACAAAGTATTCCATGTGTTTGGTATCATAAAAAATTTCTTTGGCATTTCTGAGCATAACTTTCCTGAATTACCTGCCTCATGAAATTATCATTATATATTAGACAATATGAATCTTAATATAATAACCCATTATAACACACATGCATCATTCTCATGGTGGTTTGAGTCAGGTTCGGGCTTGGGGCGGTTTCAGCTTTGGGTTCCGGTGAAGTTAAGAGTTTGATTAGGTCGGGTCAGATTGGTTCAGTAACATTCATGTCAGGTTCGTGTCTAACCACCTCAGTTTCAAGGTCAGGGATGGGTTCGGGTCGAATAAGGTGAGGTTTGTAGTCGAATCGGCTCCGGATTCAAGTTGAGTTAAGGTTTGGGTTCCACTGGGTGAGGTTTTGGTATAGTCAGGTAAAGATTGGGTTTTGGTCGAGTCCGGGTCAATTTTTGGTATGGAAGAGTTCAGGTTCAACTTCAGTTCATATGAGGTGAAGTTGGGTCTAGTCGGGTCTTGGTCGAGTCTGGATGGGGTCGGCTCGGTCCATTGGTTTGGAATACTTTGGGCATTCTTAAAAATACAGGTTTTCCCTTAGGTGGGAATACAAAATACCCACCTCTCTCACCACAGGCACAGGATTAGTATTTGGTGGGAATATGATGGCCAAGAGAATACGTTGTTCCCAAAAATATTTTATTGGACTCATGCCAAACAAAGTTATATGGTTCCATATGTATTACCACCAATACCAAACAACCCCTTAGACTATTATGGACCTTCTTTAAAATTAGAATTTAACAGGCAGAGTCGGAAGAGGGTGTTGTGGGGGTGGGTGGGTGGGTGGGTGGGTGTGTGTGGGTGTGTGTGTGTGTGTGTGTGTGTGTGGTGGGGGGGAGGGGGGGGGGGGGGGTGGGGAGGGGGGGGGCTTTAAAATTAGAATTTAACAGGCAGAGTCGGAAGAGGGTGTTTTGGGGGGGGGGGGGGGGGGGGGGGGGGGGGGGGGGGAGGCAGTCCTTGCAATATGTATTTTTAGCTGTAGAAAATAAGGACTACATTGCTACTAAATGTGATATTTCGTTTATGGCTCTAGGCCTTACAATATATAGAGCTTACAAAAGTGATAAAAACAAACTGACAAGCAAATAAGCTTGGCCCTTAACAAACTAAATAAACCTATTTTATTTTCTACATAAACATTTGCCACTATGGAGATTATTTATTTTGTGTGAAGCAGTACAGATTGTATATCTAAGTGAAAACAAAATATGATCAACTAATAATATGGATAGTTAAAATGAACAACAAAGACATGAATAGAAGATGCCTGAAAAAAAATGTCTATGAGATTGAATTTAGAAAGACCCCAACAAAGTTAAAATGATGTAAGATCCATGCTCAAACAAGGATTCAAAAGGAAACGGCACGAGTAGATGACAACATATATGATATTAAACATGTAAAGTTTGTGGAAATGGAGGAGTGTCCTAGCAGATAAAACGGAAAAGGCAACGGTCCAAGGTTTGTATTTAGCAGTTCCTATAGCCTTTCTAGATTTACTCTTGTTCTAGTCTCATATCGGAAAAATATAAGAGGAGCACATCCTTGCCTATAAATATGTACTCTCCACCACATTACTGAAAAAGAGTCCATTAAGTTGAGCCAACTTCTCAACAGGGTATCAAAGCAAACCCTTTCCTTAGGATATTCTTCCTACCAAAACTCTTCTCTCTCCATATACTCAACAACAACAACAACAAAACTAATCCCCCAACCCAACCCTAGCTGCCACCTTGACTAATCCTAATTGCTGTCATCCACATTCTTCCCCAAATATGGCCAAGGAGTCATTTATTAGCCTCTCTTCATTCTTCTTGATTGCTTATGCCGATGTAAAGTGGATAATTGTCATTTTATGAGTGACTTTTGAACTTATTTTGAAGGCAATCTTGCGACTAGACGGAGTAAAAAAGCATTACCATCATAGCTCGTTCTTCTACCGAAGTTGAGGCCATGCGGGTTTCTGGCTAACATGGTTAAGAGTTACTTGCGGCTCTTGATGTTACTCTTTCCTCTCATGTGGTTCTGTATTGTGATAACCAAACCGCTATTCATATTGCTGAAAACCAGTGTTCCATGAGTGCACTAAACATATTCAGGTTGATTGTCATTTCATTCGGGAGAAGGTCAAGCATCGTGAGGTTCAACCCCATCATATTCCTATTGGGTCACAGCGTAGATTTTCTCACCAAGGCATTCCTTCGTTCACTTTATGTTCAAGCATGGAGCTCACGACATGTACACTCGAGCTTGTGTGAGTGTAGAAGTTAGTTCGTATGGCCTTTCTAGTTTTACTCTTATTTTAGTCCCCACGTTAGAAAACATAAGAAAGAAGAGCACACCACTGCCTATAAATATGTAGTCTCCACCACATTAATAAAAAAAAAATCCAGTTAAGCCAAGTTCTCAACAAGCACATTTTAGATGCCAAAACTAATAGTTAATGATGGTAAAACAATTAATATCAAAAAATAATAATTAAGCAGTACATCCTTTCAATTATCTGAACTCACAACTATATACTTCCAAAATTCTTACCTTGATAGGGGAAAGGTCATAAAAGAAAAAGACTCCAGGAAGTGATTGAATTCGACCCGTAGCATCAGACCTAAAATGCTCTGTCACTGAGTACTGCACAAGCAAAATGTCAGTGCATCTCAGGAGAGAAACAAATAAATCGAAAGAGATAAAATTGTTATATTCAATTACCTGATTGGATTGGATAGTATTCCCTTGTATGTCTGTGTAAACAGTAGGAACAACCTAGAAGAAATAGGCAAAATATTTCAGATTAACCACACTTTTTCAAGCATGCAGCACTAAAGGATCAACAGCAGGCAGCTCAACACATTGGCAACGCAACAAGAAGAAATAGCTGAGAGCATTTAGGTAATGAACAAGCTATCTGACCTTCAGGTTCACGATATCTAAGAATTAGGAGAAAAATAAAATAATATTGGAAATAGCTCTGAAGGACCAACCTTTAAGAAATATTCATACATCCCATATGGTGTTTTTTGCACCCACTGGACTCTGGAAATATGAGCAGTCAGTAAGATGACTCATTGCACTTTATATCTCAAGCAAGGAAAAAAAAAAAAAAAGACTACGTATAACAATAGCATTAGTTTCAATGACTGGCGAAGAAGATATGGAAGAGGAAATTACCCGTCAAGAGGATTGACGACACCTGGAAAGTATTCTCCAAAAGACAATTTATTGATTTTGTGGCTTATCTGGCATAATAAAAGGTCTGACTTAGTCTCGAAAGAAAAGGTCAGACTACATCTTACTTGGTAGTGCAAGAAGCAAGATATCAAAGCTTTCTTGCTTACACATATTGATATATCATCAAATATCTTATGATATATCTTCTTACATTGAAACTGTCCTTCTGGAAAGTCGTCAAATCATGCACGTGCATATTTGATTGCTGGAAGCTTTTTCCTGGGGCAAAGTGAAAATTTCCAGCCACCTTATTGACATCGACAAAACCATAGATATTGCACCCTTCGCCTTCTTCATCTTTGATCCTTTGAAGGAAACCCTCTCTTTTGCACTATGTCACAGTAAAAGTTAGGATAACAAAGAATAATAGACACATACACAGACAGCACAAACACAGACACTGCTACTAGTACAACTAATAGGCAGGGCAATATCTAATTTACAATAGTAGCTGTATTCCACTTTAGTGCTTTTCTTCACCCCTTGTTTGTTTAAACCAAGGTTCGCAGTATTGGTATCGGAATCGGTATCGGACCATTCCTATGAGTATCGGTATCGGCAATATCGGTAGTATCGGCGGTTTCGGATTGGAGTATCGGATTTTTGGTATCGGAAAACAAATAATTATTAATGAATTATTAACATTTTAAGAATATATTTTATACATTTAGGCATAATTTTAAATATTTCCAGTGTTATTTCTTAGTAGTTTTGAAATTAAATGAAATAGTAGACACCCTTAGCGATTGGTTTACATGCAATAGATCAATTTTCTTCTTTTATATGCTTTTACAACCTTATTATGCTTCAAACCCTTGTTGATTTGTCTTTTTGCCTTCAATTTTCTTTGCCAAATTGATAGGAAAAGAGACCCCCAATGTCGGTATCGGTAAGTATCGGGTATCGGTCGGTATCGGATCCGGACATGCCAAACCGTATCGGTATCGGCCGTATCGGATCGGTATCGGCCGATACTTTAAACTATGGTTTAAACCTCCTAAATCTGACAATCCTCAATCTGCTTGTTTCATTTAGTCATTACTTAAAAAACTGCTATTAGTCATTATTTACATAAGTGGGTGCTTCATACCCTGACTTTTATTAACAGGCTCCAATCAGAGAGAAACTTTGTGCTAAACATTAAATCAAGTTCAGACGTGTTGCATTAATATATCCAACAAGCTAATATTGTTGTAGGTTAAGGACATATGTGATTGTTCCAAGTCCAAGTTAAATTTATTATTGGCGCAAGGTCGCATATCACAGATGGCATATCATTATCAGTAGAGAAAGGAGATAAAACGCAGGATCATTGCTGACTATACCCAGTCACAAGTTTCACATTCGGGAATAATTCAGCCATCTTGAACTTTAGGAGTTTGGGAAAAACATGGAAAATGTGGCAAATATTATTACGAAACTCATTATAATTCCTACTCTTGTTATTGTTATTTCAAGTTTGAGCTTTCGGAACTTGAGATTGGCCAGATCTCCGTCCCGCTTTGTTGAAATCAAGGTCTGAACCATGTTTATGGAAGAAGGGGTAAAAGAGAATAAGAGAACTCAAAACTGTATGCAGCTTGTTTGCATGGATGAAAGTCAGGAGTTAATAAAGAGTAAAGACAGCAAATAATTCACAAAAAATCAGAAGATGGTAGGATTAGGAAAACCTAAGTTGTTGGCCAGACAGTTTAAGTCCACGCAACCAAAGAGAATTCTTCCAACAATTTAATTGCTGTCTATAAAATATGAGGTCTCCGTGATTTACTTGCGTTCCCTTGTACATAAAAAATGGCAGGACGGATACCTCTCAGACATCATGTATAGACACAATCATGTCTAGGACTCATGCAGAGAGCATGAGCACATATTATAATGGAAGAGTAGGTATCAAGTGTTATTGACACAAGCAAGCGCACACGCATATACACACATAGGGAATGGTCGGTGATTCTAAGCTAAATGTGAAGAGAACCATATCTCATCTGTTTGTCGTGCCTTCATATCCATTCCTACCCATAGTTTCCATCCAAGCTCGAATGATACAAATTTCATATGCTCTCCGTTCCCACCTTACAACTGACATCTAAATAATTACCAGTCTGTCCACTTGTGCAGCCATTTGCTATGAGCCTCTCCTCAATCCAAGAACTCTGTGGATTGACCATAAAATATGGTTCATCCTCACTATGTTCTTATCATGTCCACATCACTAGCCAACATTTGAGCCATTTCACAATAGGTTCTGTAACTACTGTCTGAGTTTGTTCTTTAGCCTCAATGGTAAAAAATCAACACAACTTCTGAAAGTACTCCATCCATGTAGCTTCAATCTCCTTCTATACTCCAATCTTATGCAAATCGAAATATAACAGCGAACCTGATATCTAGGGAAGTCTTGCTACTCCTAATCCTTTTCTTAATCACAATATTTACTAAAGTTGTATCCAACGTATTTTGTTTCAAACATCTTCAATGACAGGAAGCATAAATAGGGACCAAGTCTATGTTAACTCAGTAAGATGTGGTTTTCAAATGAAAACGAGCCAAGGGCCTGCAAATGTTATTCAGGAGTGCAGGTTTAATGTCACATTACGGCAACCTTCCTCCAGTTATCTAGTGGCAAGTGCCAACTAATTCCCAAAATTTCCGGATGAGGATTTGTATTGCCAATGTTGCAGTTTTAACTATTTATTTTGACATTTATTTGGATTTTCATAAGTGCTACCAACTAGGTAGAACTATCTGAGCAGATTATGTTAACAATAGCACACCTTAAAAGCTGAAGTAGTTTGATAAAAATACAAGTTTCAGGTATGAAGCATAAATGGTCAAGAATGGGCCAAGCTTTTGAATAAACCCAATAGCCATCATAAAATCAAAAAAAAAAAAGTTGGGATTAAAGATTTCAACTAACAAAATTATGAAACAGAAATGTAGAACAACTAATTTGAATCCTGCATGAACAACTTCACCCATGCTAGATTCATATTGCAATACGTAGCAATAACTAGAAGAAGTAATAATTCATCTTTAAGAGACCTGATCAATGACATCAGGGTCTGACATCCCCCAACCTTTCTTTCTATATGCTTCACGAACTTCTTCACAAGAGTTGCAACAATCTTCATCTGACTACAGATATCAAAATCATTAATTGATTAGTCAAACAAGCAACATGCACATAGTACCTGAACAAGATATCAAACTACAAAATAGTTTGGCGTACAAAGAAGATGAGATCAAGATATTTTAAAATAAATTATTTGATACATCCACTACTATAAGACCAGCCGTGCTTTACATATCAGAGTGTAGGTAACTAAAAAACGTGTCCAGCAAATGAGTAATATCATAAATGAGAATACTAAAATGAATAAGTGGTAATACATCGGAGCAAAAGATAAGAAATGACTCTATTAATGGAAGGTTGGAAGCGCCGATATCTAAGGATACGATGGAAGAAAATCGTCTTTAGATGGTTTGGACAAGTACAATGTAGAACAATAGAGGCACCAGTCCGGAGACTAAGATATTGGTTAAAGAAGCTGCTAGACTAGGGGTAGGCCGCAAGCTATAAAGCGCATGATTCTTGTTAACTTTAAGGAGGACATGGTCCTTAACAGAGACGAATGTAAGAAAAAGAACTCAAATAACCAGCCCAAAAAATTTTGGGATCACAGCTTTGTCGTTGTATTTGTTACATCCACTAATTTTATATACCACAATTACTATAAATGGCCACTGGCACAATAAGCAGTGACTATTGATGAGGTTATCTACAAACCGGGCAAAATGGGATCAAAACACAGTCGTTGAATATGATCTGGCGAGATTTGTATCAAATAACAATAGATGCTGATGATTGATGATTTCTGAACAACCAACTCGACCAATTATTAGGTTATCTAAAATGGGACACTGCAAGTTTTTGATGTCAAGAGCTTGGAGTAAACAAAAAATAGGGTTAGCAGACCAGTATGCTAAAACTCAAGTAAGCTTATACCATGTTGGCATCAGTATTTTTCCTCGTCTTGTTCTTTATATGGAAATCAGAGGTCAAGAGACCATTCCTTTGACTCCTACTGATGAGAATTTTACCACATGAGAAATTGAACAAAAGCTGCAGAATTAACCAATTTCTTGCGAGTACCAATTGAAGTATTTTGAAATGAAGAATGAATGTTTTATCATTATGAGGGAAGGAACTTGCTAATTTCCTTTTAATATAATACAACTGAAGTTTCTTCACTCTACAAACAGCAGATATATGATTAGGAAGAGTCAAAACTTAATAAGAAAATATATCATATTGGCCTCGACATTATAGTCATTTTGAGTGCAACAACAGGTCACAAGCAACCTAAATAGTAAATACAAAGACATGACATACCGTTTCTGCACCATAACAAGAACCACAATATGTTTCGTTATGTTCAAGCCTCCCGCCATGCCTTTGCAAAGGTTTTTCAATCTGTTGAGAGAAAGAATGAGATCATGCAACATAATAACTTGGTGATAACGCATTTCAAGTACAATCCTGTATATAGTCTCAAAAAGTACAATCCAGTATGTGCAGAGAGATGAAACCCTATGTAACATATATATTTCATAATTCATGTAACACAAGAATAACGAATCCATTGACCGGAAAGAAACATCAAAATGCCTGCTACTTGGTCGTAATTTTTTTGGTTACTACTAGGTCATAATCTTCTTAGCTGCAATAAAATATCTCAAAAAATACCAACTAGAGAGCTGAGCGCACAGATGCACTTAGGCTTTCAAATATAGGTTCGTTCATTTTCTCTGTTTTTTCTTGATCAGAAAGATTTTTGAGCCAGATGACACTTTAGAGTCAACCTAGTAATTTCCTATGCTTGCATCCTCCTAACCTTCTATGAGATCTTTCAACACAAACCAGATCAGTTCTTTGTTAGACAGAAAAGACTATACCCAAATCAGTATTCAGTGACAACCTTATGTTATCCAAATCTTTCTAACTTTTGCACAAACAACAACCAACAGTATATTGCCGGCATGGTATAAATGTGCTTCTCATCTCAACATCCAATGCATACTAAAATAACTACTTATGGCTTTTGTCCTTAGCGCTCCCCTATGTTGAACGAGTATGGGCACGGATACAGATAATGACACAATACCGGTAAGGGATACAGGAATACAAATATTTTCAAATAGGTACAATGTAGTAAGTTACTAGTAACCTATGTTGCACAAATACGGACACGGATATGGGTACGGACAAGCTATGTATACGGGCACCATTTTGCCGTGTTCATGCAACATAGGCGCTCCCGCTCCTATTATTGGTGACACATGATAATTACACTATAGGGGTTACACTCGGCACATCCAAATCAATGTAGTTTCACTGAAGATGTCTTTATTTGTCTCCATTCTCTTTGAAAGAGAGGTAATATAGTACATTACAACAACAACAACAAAGCCTTTATCCCAAAAAAATTGGGTTGGGTGTTTGAGTCCTTTTCTTCCATTCAGTTCTATTAATGGTCATGCCTTCAATAACACTAACAAAAAGAATATCCTTCTTTAAGACCTCAATCTAGCGTTGTGTCCATGTAACATAGCAAGACACCTAAACAAGGAACACACAGAAGCACGAAAGAGGTGCTAGGATTCAATTGCAGGAAAGCTAAGGTTCATGTGCGACAAAGTAGCGAAGAAGCAAAGGTACATGTAACATTTATTATTCTCTCTATTTGTGCAATCTATTCTTTCTTTTTCCTAATAGAGCTTCATTTCCACCTGCTGCACTTTATGCAAAGATGAATGGTGGTGTCGTGGAAGAACAGAAATAACAACATGGTTCTGGGGACTAACTACTATTTGTCTACCATCCTGAGATAAACCTCCATACGTAAGATCCTACATTTCTCCACAGTGTATGATAGATTCAGTGCAAATACTTTGCATACTTAACCCAAACAGAATCAAATAGCTTATGGTCATTGGAACATACTGTATTACAAGTTCATTATCATTCTCAATTTTTCTCTTCCCACGTATCAGACAATTGGCATAAAAAGGATGGATGATATGGCAAAAGGCAGAAAAGTAATGTTCAAGAACCAAAATATAGACTTCTCTTATGATGCTAAAACTTACAACATCAAGGGAAACCACAAAAAGGAGCATGGCTTTCCAGCAACAATTTTTTTATCAAATCACTCGTTTCTTTACAAGGAAACATTTTTAAAATAAAATTTTCCTAATAGTGTTCGTTTAATATAATCAAATTCAATCATCAAATCTGGGTCTCAAATCGAAGAAAATATCATACAGTTAATATAAATTGTGATAAGTGGAGGAATGTTGGACATAGTTAATACAGAAATAGAAAGAATCTAATAAGGTGCAAAAGAACAACAAATATAAACCTTGGGCCCACCAATTCCGCCTTGTCTAGCTTCAATAACATTTCCGTGGACATCTATCCTTGTCTTGATTATGTCATGTCTCTACAATAGTTAGAGAGAGATAGTTCAGTATATAAAGTTCATAGTGAGAACAAATGAAGAATATAAGGTATCTTCAAACAATGAATATACTCATAAATTCACTCGTTCTAAGTTTTAGTATAAGTTCCTAAACTAAAGGTCAGACCAGTAACTGGTAAGATTAAAAAAAAGCATATTATAAGCTACACATACCACGTCAAGGTGTTCTTCTCCACTGATATCCATGGCGTCTAGACTTAGCATAGAACATGCAAGGGCAGGGAAGGTAACATCAAACTGCACTCACAGTGATCCAGCATGCACAAGAATTAATTGCATAAAGAAAATATTGTTATGTGTCTAAGTTCTATGCAAGGAAATTTTCAATCAGGCTTCTTTGACTATTAGAGATACTTTGACACAATGGTAAGAAAAGATAAGTGTTGCACTTAATAAATATTCAAATATACAAAAGCTTACCAAGTCAACAAGAAAAATATTTCAGCGCCAAATTTATTTTAGAAGGGAAAAGTGAAAGAGATAATGAAAGGTTGATTAAGCTTATAAAATAAACAAACTCAGCCTTTGATGATATAAGGGAACGCAGAATGTTCGCCTAAGAGGGTTTGATGTGTGTAATTCATAATAGACCACATATAAAAAATAGAAATAAGATCTTGGAGAATAAACATGGGCATACATTAATGCGAAGCCTCTCTCCTCTTGAAGTATCTACTACAAGCTTTGTTTCTGTAGCTGCATGAAGATACAATCCTGCAGCCAGAAGAATCCATTAGACACAATACTCTGAAGAGAATTAGATAATTATAACAATACTGTGAAGATAAATAGGTAAAACAACAAACAAGGAACTATGCCTGTTACTTAAATGGAAAGGAACTTTGTGCAGGTACTTAGATGACGAAGACTTTTTCTAGGGTTATTTAATTGAGATAAGTCCTATGATGTTTTTTTTTGGGAAATGGATGTGTCCTATGATGTTAGGATGTGAATCCTACCAAGAAATTTAAAATTTGTGCTTGAAGGCCTATTGGGGGGACATTCAAGGATGTGACAGCAGAATCAGTTTGCAATTCATGCCCATAGACACGTGTGTTTTGTAGGTAGAATTTTGTTGAGAAGTTCTGACTCACGACAATACAGTTTAACTTTCATGTGGTATTATGAAACTACAATTTAAAGGCAACAAAAGAATATAAAAGATAGTTTGAGAAAAAAATTACGGCACAAGTGAAACAATACAGGCTACAACAATTAGTTATAGGATAAGTTCAGTCTACATATTGGACATTTCTAAACAATGCTGTGACTCCCATCAATAAGGATGTTTCAAAACAAGTCATAATAACAAATTCACTAATCAACTTGGTAGTTTCCAGTAAACTTGGTCTTCCTTAGGGTGACCTAAGTGAAACAATGCAGGCTACGGTACAAGATTTACTTTTAACCATACGATAGATTCACTCTACAGATGGGCCAACATTTCTACGGAAATGGTCTAGATGAGGACGTTGAACACAATCTGTAACACAGCAACAACAAAGCCTTCATCCCAATTTTTGGGGTTGGCTATTTGAAACCTTTTCTTCCATTCAACTTTGTTAAGGGGCCATGTCTCTAAAACGTTAAAGAATATATATGCTTAGTTATAGTCTCGACCCAAGTTCATTTAGGCATATTCCTAGTTCTAGCAGCTCCTTTGACTAATATCCTATTTCTCCTAATTGGTGCATCTATTCTAATCGATATATGTGGCAATCGCCACAAAAGCAAGATGTTCGATCTCTTGGGATGTAATATAGAGATGTTCAGTTTCTAGATTAAACATAAGCTCTTAGGTAGACTCAGATTTTCAACTCCTGTTCCAATAACTGACCAACAAAATTGAATTATTTCCAACAACAAAAGAACACATGCCAAGAAGGCATATAGGAGAAATAAGATTAAGATTATCCAGTTGACTTACACACAATATACATTTCAGTTTACATCCAAAATTATTAAATTGATAACTGTCTTTATTATAATTGATTATTGAATAACAAGAAGAAACAAATATCAATGTTTATCAAAATTAACGACTATCCATCAGAGAGAAACTCGAGATAGAAGAAATAAACGAATAACCACAATAGAATTTGTATTGTATCAGCATTAAATAAAACAATAATAAAAACAAAAAAAAGAGAGAAATATTCAATATTTATCATGTGACCATAAAGTATTCCAGAAGCAATCCTCCATTATTCTTGCACAACATGCTTCTCAATCACCCAATCAAGATGAATTAAATACCGATAACTATCACTCCTATGTTTCTCTTGTCCATCTATATCTACTCCCTCATTTCTCTTTTACATTTTATATATTCTGTTTTCATCTACTACTTTTAAAATACTTAGATTCCAAAGTCTACACACTTCTATTTAGCATCTAAACCCTATTTACTCTCATTAATCAACACAACCATCTAACACTTCTATCGGCAAACAACATCAACAATGAATCTCCTCCTAATTATGCCTAGTAATTTTATCAATAACTAGTAGCATAGTTTTTAGTATCGGCCAATACTGCTACAATAAGGCCTATACGTATCGGTTTTGACATGTCTCGATCCGATACCAACCGCTAACGATACTGACTATATCGACGTTGGTGGTCTCCTTCCCGTTCAATTCAGCCAAAAAAGAAATATATACATATATAGACAATAAAAAAATAGTGTGACGGTAATGGTTCAGTTGTACTAAGGTTGACAATGTTACAATGTAGCAATAAGTTTTCGTATCGATGAATTATAGCAATTACTATTTTCGAAGTTAGTCAAAAATGTATATCTATAAATTCACAACATGCATCTATATAATGTTACTCAATTCAAAACTATTTATTATGATTGCACTATGTCTAAAGATAAGTAAATAAACAATTAGAATATTATTCTATTTAAAATTATGTCTATTACAAGTAGAATATTATTCCATTTAAAACTAACGAGAAACAACATGTGATATGTATAATCATGTCTAAATATATCCAAAAAAAATCTAGCTTCTTAAAATAATTTTTATCATTATTTACCTTCCGAAACGAAAAATTTGATACTTCGATCCGAAAGTGTCGATACTATAAAACCGTCGTTACCAATACTTATAGCATAGGTCTCGATTTCGATACCGCAAACCTTGAATTTTTCAGGACTTAACCATGATCCTTGATATAAGCCAAGGGTTATAGGATGTGGTTTGATATCTCCCCAATGGTTCACACGGTCATCGTAACTTCATCATACATATTCTTAATAGTGTCAATATATTATATATATACTAGAGACTTGGGCGAAGCCGACCATGTTAATCTTATAAGACCTCTATCGTAAATTTTCTCTATCAATAAAAAGTATATGCAAGTCATTTTTCTATCTAAAATTTTCTATTAATCTTCATAGCAAGTAAATGAATTCGTAGATTTCCTTGGCATAAAATAAAATCTATTCTTTAACATTCTAGTTTTTTTTCTTAATTATTATTCAATTACTCTCTTCTCTGAGTTTCGTGGTATCATGGTATGACCCCCATAAGCTCAATTACTCGATAGTTAGTATGAATTTGCATATCTCGCTTATTTTTATATAGTGTGTAGTATATTATTACTTCTTTATTTATCGGATGTTTTTTAGCTCGTAGGATTTGGTCGATAACTTAGTAATCCACATCAATTATTTGTCACCTAAACATTTGCAAACCTCAATAGCAATATCATTAGGTCCTACCGCCTTCCCATTTTTCATTTCCTTTGAAGCATTCTTAATTTCAAAAACCCTAATTTTATGACAATATAGCAAAACGACTTTATCCTAAACTAATTCTATTTTTGAATTAAGATTTTCTATATTGCTCTTGTTAAACAACATGTAAAAGCTACTCCTTACCTTTCCTTAATATCATTTACCCTTACTAAAACTTCGTGGTATTCTCTCTTGATACATGTTATATCACCTATATTATTTCTCTTTCCCCTACTCTTAGCACACCTATATCATTGCTCTTTTCCCTACTCTTAGCACGCTTATAACTATTTTTCTCCCTCCTTGGCTTTTAAGTTCTAACCCCAAATGATCATATGACCTTAATTTAGATTCATATACGGTTTTTTAGCTTCCTTCTTTGCTAGCTTTTATCTCCCAAAGTTTTCATCGTTTCTACTTCCAACTTTATATAATTTATTTTTGCCTTACCTTTTCGGATTCCTCATTTCATCACCAACATTCTTCCGAAGTTCGCCTTTAGAAACTCCTTGAATATCTTTTTCTTTTTTTATACAATTTGATATATTATATCACATAACTTTAATATATTCTCTTATGTTCCATCTTCCTTCCTTTCTCATTTCATCATCAAAAGAGTACTAAGTTTTCTCCTTTCAAGTTCCAACATATAGGTCTTGATCTATTGTGTATCCTAATCCGCCTCTTCCATTGCATGGCATTAATATATAAGACCACTCAGGGGCGGAGGGACTGTCAGCGTGCACTGGGCTGTAGCCCAGTGCAAAAAAAAAAATGCTAACTTTTTTTTTAATAGTCAAATGGATGGTCAGCTGCCTGAGATGGCTCAGCCCAGTGAGAGATGGCAGGTGTCTGGTTACCAAAACAAAAGCCAAAGCGGCTCTGCTCTCTTGTGAAAAAAAAACGTTTCAACCAAAGTTACGAATGCAGCTCTCCCCAAGGCCCGAGCGGGCCAGCGGCTCTGCTCACTCACGGTACAGTACTCACCCCTTCCCCCGCTGCTCTCCAGACTCCAGTCCGACCGGCGGTGCTGCTCCTCCCTTCCCTCGTCCTCTCCGCCCCTGGCTCGTAGTCTTCTTTTGGTAAAACTCTAGCCCTCAATTTTTCTAAAACCCTAATTCCCAATTTTTTTGTTTTGATTTTATGAGGCTTTGATCTTAATTAATTAACTATTTAATAGGACCCATCGGCTGCTCTCCCCGTCCTCCGACCGTCTCCAGCCCGAGTTCCCGACCGTCTCCACTCTCCAGTCCGACCGTCTTCTCCGGTAAAAACCCTAACCTCCTAATTTTTGTAAAACAAACCCCTAAATTTTCGATGTTTGATTTGATGTTAATTACTTCACTATTTATTAGGACTTGGAGTATATAATGAAAAATCAAGGAAACAAGAGAAAGAAAACCCTATTTTCATTCTTTAAACCAAGGGGTGAAACATCCCGAAGTGAAAGTCTTCCAGCTCCTTCGAATGTTAATATTTCAACCCCAAGTGTTGATCATAGGGATGAGTTAATAGTTGATCTAAATTCTCTTGAACGAGACCCAGGTTTACGAATTCCGATACATGGACATCCTGTTAATTATAGGGATGAAATCAGATGGACATATATCAAAATGGGTCCATATCAGCCAAAATTGGCATCATTTCCACCGTCTGAGTTCGGAAAACAGTCTCGTCGATTTCAATACTCTTGGTTCCAACAATTTCCTTGGTTAGAGTACTCTCCTTCAAAGGATGCAGCATTTTGTTTTCCATGTTATCTTTTTGAAAATGATAATGCTCTCCATTGCACATTGACTGTCGAAGGGTTTAAAAATTGGAAGAGAGTTAATGAGGGAACTCGATGTGTGTTTCTGACACATATGGGAGGTCCCACATCTACCCATAGATATTCTATAAAAGCTATGGAAGATTTATCAAATGTTACTCAACATATTGATAAAGTGATTAATGCACAATCTTCTGAAGAAGTTTCGAAGAATCGTTTACGGCTTAAGACGACAATTGCTAGTATTCGGTGGCTCAGTTTGCAAGCATGTGCATTCAGAGGTCATGATGAATCACCGGCTTCTAATAATCGTGGAAACTTCATAGAGATGATAAAATTGATGGAGAGTTTGAATGTCAACATTGATGATGTTGTATTGGATAAAGCTCGAAAGAATGCACAATATACTTCACCAACTATTCAAAAAGAGATTTTGCATATCATGGCCAATATGGTGAGAAGTAAAATTCGTGAAGAAGTTGGGGATGCAAAGTTTTGTATTTTGGTTGATGAAGCCAGAGATGCGTCTAACAGAGAGCAGATGGCTATTGTTCTAAGATTTGTTGATGTTCATGGTATTCTAAAGGAGCGTTTCTTTGAGATTGTGCATGTTGGGGACACCGTTGCTTCAACCCTGAAGAAACAAATATCTGATGTACTTACTCGGTATGACTTACATATCCACAATATGCGAGGGCAAGGATATGATGGTGCTAGCAATATGCGTGGAGCATGGAATGGATTACAAGCCTTGTTTCTTAGAGATTGTCCATATGCATATTTTGTTCATTGTTTTGCACACAGACTACAACTAGCTCTAGTTGCAGCAGCTAGTAATGAGACTTCAGTTTGGCTATTCTTTTCGAAATTGACTACCATTGTCAATCTTATTAGTGCTTCTCCTAAGCGTCATACTGAGTTACAATCTGCTCAAGCTATTGAGATTGCACATATGGTGGCTAGCGGTGAACGTGATACTAGTAGAGGGGCTAATCAGATTGGTAGTTTCAAAGGGCTGGAAGTACTCGATGGAGCTCTCATTTTGATTCTATTTGCAGCTTAATCGATATGTATTAAGCAACTATTAAAGTGCTTGAAAGCATGGTAAATGATGGATCCTCTAATTCTATGCATGGGAAAGCAGCTGGTTCTTTGCTTGTGATGAAGTCTTTTGATTTCATATTCATATTGTACTTGATGCATAAAGTCATGGGGATTACAAACTTGCTTTGTCGGGCTTTACAACAAAAATCTTTGGACATCTTGAATGCAATGGATCTAGTATTGTCACGTCCCAGAACCAGAATACTGGAGAGCGGGAGCAGACATAGCCAGCAACGTATATTGAAATGGAAACCACCTCGATATACGGTCACGGCTGTCTAGATATATGAGGGTTTACTACAAGCCAACAGTCTCTTATGGTCATGAACAAGCCTAATGTCTCAATCACAAGCAAGTAAGTAAGGTCGCAAGATGTATAATCATTAAATATACAATAATAAGGCGTCCCAAATATCACATATTCAGCTGATCATGAAGCTAGTCATTACAAAATGTTAGGACTAGCAAGAGTTAAGTCATACATGATCAACCCTAGAATTTGTTAATCATGTTTACAGTCCGTAGGCATACAGTAAGTAAAAGTGCATCGAGCTAACAGGTGCTCGTCGGCTAAACGCCTCAAAAGAATAACTTTACAATAGAGTGAGCGAAACAAAATAGAAAACCCACTCGTAGTCCGGGTTCCTTCTAGTCGCCACCATCGGGCTGGAGGTTCGAAAGATCCTCGGGAGCTGCTCCGAAATCTGGCCACACAAAATCAGCTGGGTCAACCCCAGAAAGAGCAAGTGCCACAAGGGGGCCACGAAATAAGAACAAAAGTCAGCAATTAGCACAAGAAATTTCTAATATTAAAACTAGAAATTACGAAAACATGGCAGGATGATATACGACGAGATAACCATGGAACTATTCCGATAGCCAGGTTACAACCCGTAAACCAAACAAGGACCGGGGTTGTAACCCTTCATCTGAACAGAACTTGGTTTCCCACCATTTATCGGCAAGATAATAATGTAAGGAATCAAGACAGGAAGCAATCTTGTACTGGATCAGGAAAGGCTAAACTGGTTATACCTCATTCAATCAATCACGGCCAAGCAGATACTACGGCTTACTACTTTAACTAACTAGGGTTATCACAGGCCTAATTACTAACAAGATGCAGTGAGATTGTTCCACAGCCACAAGCCCTGCAGACCATCCAGGTTACCCAGGTCGAAAATTAGGGGTTGAATTCAGGTGGGTACATCGCCCAGAAGACAAATGTACCCTTAGGTGACTTAGAGGGTGCAACACGCGACGGTGTGCTGGAAATGTGCCCTACTCGACGGCAGGCTACAGATCCCAAGAGCGCCCAGGTAACGGGATTGCCTGTAGCTGTGTCATCTCTTCATGACTACTGTGTTATTCTAGGTATTAACCTTAATCCATTTTAGTAGGTACTCCTGACCGTGGTACTCAGGAGTCCCATCCTAGACATGATGCAAGACAGGACAAGTGGATTTAACAAGCAAGCAAGAAAGAACTACCCACGGTGTCAAGGCAAGTCAAGTTAAGTTAGCCGTGGCAACAGCATCGAGATAAATCATGTCAGGGTGCTTGTCAGGAGTGCGCCACGACAGGCCACTATCATGTCAGGTTGGTCATGTCAGGAGTGCACCACTACGGGTCACTGTCGTGTTATGCTAGTTCCTTGCCATACCATGCCATGTACAATAGTCATTCCAAACATATTAAGTAAAATCAAGTTCATGACAAAAGACGTAAGGATATAAAATGGGCGTAAAATATCTAATAAAATATCAATATACAGGACTATAGAAGAGCCAAGCTTAAAGAAATAAAACCAAAACTCCAAGAGCCAATGGTTTAAGCAAAGGGTCAAGATAGCTGCATACGCTCAAAGTCACGCATGCATGAGAGCTGCGTACGCTCAAAAGTCACGCACGCAGGAGCTGCGTACGCCCAAAAGTCACGCACGCAGGAGCTGCGTACGCTCAAAAGTCACGCACGCATGAGGGCTGCGTACGTTCAAAAGTCACGCACGCATGAGCTGTGTACGAACAAAAGTCACGCACGCATGAAAGCTGCGTACGTTCAAAAGTCACGCACGCATGAGAGCTGCGTACGAACAAAAGTCACGCACGCATGAGCTGCGTACATGAAAAGTCACGCACGCCAGAGAGTGGCATACGTGAAAAGTCACGCACGCCAGAGAGCGGCATACGTGAAAAGTCACGCACGCCAGAGAGCTGCGTACGTGCAAAAGCACGCAAGCAGAGAGATGCGTACGCGTAAAAAAAACACGCACGCAGGGTCTGGGTCTTCTTCTCCATGGCTGAGAAGAAGCTCCAATGGCTCCAAAACTTCAAGGCATCACAACTTGGTCATCCGAACTCCAAATCCAGATTTCCAAAGTTCTAACCAGGGTGGAATTGAACTCTCTTCCACATGGAAACATCAAAACCCATAAAAATCCAACTTAAGTAGATCAAAACCATACAAAACCGAAAATAGGAAAAACCTAGATCTAGAACAATGGAGACTCCAAATCACAAAATGCTAAGTTCTAATGTTGATCACCATGCCCTAATCTAGCAAATGGACAATTAAAATAGGGTTCTCATGTGGTGGCAAGGTGCACTTGCCTATGGGTGGGGGTTGTGTAGAGGAAGGAGAAGAGAGTTGTGTGGAGGAAGGAGAAGAAGAAATAAATGGTGGTATATGAGGAGAGAGAAAGGTTGGTGGAGTTTTAAAGAGGGTGGGATGTGGTGTGTTGAGGGTGGAGAATAGGTTAAGGTGTTCCAATACATAATAAACCAAACCAAACCAAACCAACCCAATCCAATTAAAACCGAACTATGTCAAAATCCAAAATACGAGAAATACCGAAATTCCACAAGTTGAGAAAAATAAAAATACATGCCAAAATCCAGATACGAGTATAAATACGAAATACGAAAAAATACGGAAAATGAGGGTGACAACTATCCTCAACTAAAAGATTGCTTCAAACTTTAAGAGATGATGGTTTTGGTGGTCTTCTTAGTTATGTGGAATCAGTTTGCAAAAAATATGACATTGATTTACCTAATATGAGTGCTTGTTACAGAGGGGCTAGATGTCGTTCTTGCCAGCAACGAGATTCTGTTACATTTGAGCATCACTATCACTTTGATATATTCAATTCTACAATAGATTTTCAATTGGAAGAGTTGAATAATAGATTCAATGATGAGGCAGTAGAAATCCTTAAGTTGAGCTCTGCTTTACAACCAAATGATCACTTCAAATCATTTGATATTGATCATCTGTGCACTCTTGCAGAGAAGTTTTACCCGGCTGATTTCAATGATCAAGATATGCATTATTTGAGATGTCAGAGCATTATCAGGTTGATGTACTTCACCATGAGAAATTCCAAAATATATCAACCATTTCTGAGTTATGACAGTCATTAGTTGAAACAAACAAGTCACAGTACTACAATCTGATCGACAAGTTGATACGTCTTGTTTTTAACTCTTCCTGTGTCCACAGCAACTACAGAACGAACATTTTCAGCTATGAAGCTTATTAAAACTAATCTGAGAAGTAAAATGGACGATGAGTTCTTAGCCGATGCTATGGTTATTTACATTGAACGAGAAATTGTTGAAGATATTAACTCAGATTCTATCATAGACGAATTCTATTCTCTAAAGAACCGAAGAGTGCAACTTCGATAGGGTATATTTCTTCTTTTTGTTTAAATTAATGGTCTGTTATTTATTTACACCTTCAGGTTTTATTTGACATGCTTATTCAGGGTTATCAATCTGTCCCAGGTTTTGGTTTCTTCTTCCCAGCCTCCAGGATTATCAATTGCAACATGTACCATTTTGTCCAAGGTTTTGCTTGCTTCAGGGTTATCAAGTGCAACATGTATCTATACTGTTATATTATATAAAAGGAGTTGGAAGAATATAGACATATATCTATGAGTGAGGTTCCAAACTTTATTCTCAGTTTTTTTATTGTTTTCTCTGATATTGGAAGATTGTTACATTCAAAATAATGCATGTGCTATGTGATTACTAGTGCATTGATGATTTTGAAAATAATGCCTTTTTGTCTGATATTGGAAGACATATATTTATCAATCTGTCCCAGTTTTTTGAACAGACAAGGAGTTGCTATGCATGATAGCCTTAGTGGAGCTAGCCCTGAAGTTGGAGGCCTTTATCTTTTCTCCTTGTCTGATATTGGAAGACATATATTTATCAGATTGGAAGGTGGAGGCCTTTATCTTTTCTCCTTGTCCTGAAGTTGTACGACTCAAGTGGAGCTAGCCCTGCCACTAGTGGAATCGAGAATATGAAAAATTTCTCGATTCAAGATAGATTGGAATTATGTTAATTTCATGAACATATTCATCCTAAATGCATCCGTTAATTGCTTCGTGATACTGGTCATACTGATACCAGCAGCATGGATCCTAGGAGAAGCAAGAACCTTGTTAATTTCAATACAACTCTTGGAATGGAGGAGTACTCTCTAACGTGTCTTGGTGACTATGGAATAAATAAATGCAGGTATTGCTGAACGTGATGGTATTCTTGGATTGTATAGAGGTTTCTTGCCAAATGCGCTGAAGAGTCTACCAAACAGCAGGTATGTTTGTTATGTCTACAATGTCTTTCGATCCATAGTGGAATCGGTTGCTTCTATTCTATTCTATGCAATTAATTTTGAGTTGAGAACTTGTGCCACATCACAATACCTGTACAAACATTTATTTCATCTTTTGCAGCATTAGACTGACTGCCTTCGACACAGTGAAAGGTCTAATCTCTGTTGGACAGAAGGAGCTCCAAAGTATCATAGAGAAAAACCAAGAAACTTTGTAGGATGCTGCAGAAACTTTGTAGGTGAGTAGATTATTATAGAATATTTTCTTTTTTATCTTTCCATCATCTGAGCCTATTATACAATGTGTATTATGCAAAGAAGTTTTATCAAATTTTACTCTTTGTCTCTAACGAATCTTCATGTGGATGTGTTAATTTCTCTTCGGAAATGATATGTTAAAGTTTATCATCGAATTTACAAAGAAATATCTGTCGAAATTTTGGCATAAATTTTTGAACCTTATCGTACCTATTAGTCTATTACCTAGCCCACCCTACTTCAAAATCCTGGCTCCGCCCCTGAGACCACTCAACATTAAATTTCCTCCTTTCAAGTTCCACAATATAGCTCTTCATGTATTGAGTATTATAGTCTTTCCCTTCCATTTCCTTGCACTAATATATAAGACCACTCAACCTACATTGAGTGGTTAAAACTCTTTCGTGGTAGAACTTTGCAATCTTACATGTTAAAAGTAATTAAGTGTTCCTCTCCATTCCTAAAACAACTATTTGCTATTATAATTTATAAGGTTACACGACGGTGCAAAATAAATATTCTTATCAGTTATCACCCCCTTCAACCCTAATTCCGTAACCCACAACCTCCATGCACGCAATCCTAAACGTTGCTCTCCTTTGCACCGTGACAATTTAAGTCTTCTCCAGTGTAATATTTCTCCTCCGTGTACGCCTTGAATCAAACTACTTGCATGTTCCCAAAATTCCGTAATAAATATAATTATATTTATGCTTTTTTGAATTATAAGTCCAATAGATAGTCTGACATAAAACTTAAATATGTTAATTTGCAGCGGTTTATTAACCTCGTGTTTACTAGTTCCATGATTTTACATAGACATCCCCCATTCCAAACGAAGTTGGGTTTCCAGTAAAAAGTCGCATGCCACTAATTTCAGTCTACATCCAGAATCATTAAAATTCAAAGCAAAGTTTATCGATTCGAATTGAATATGTGCGAAATATACGAATACATTCACTAATCGAACAATTGTGAGGAGAAAGAACCCTAAAAAAAAATTGGGGAGAGAGAGAGAGAGTTTTGTTGCGTACTTAGCTCGGAGAGGAAGAGGAAGAACATGACTACGGAGGAGATGATGGTGATTATGCCTCCAGAGAGGGTTCTGTTGTTGAAATCTTCGTTGACTTTTGGGTACGCATCCAAATTCCGAAGTCTTGAGAAGAACCCCTTCATTGTAGAGAGGAGAGACGAGAGGATTTTTATTTTTATTTTTATTTTCCGAATGGGGTTCTAATTTGATGAATAGATTTTCGTTTATATACTCTTCTACAAATAATTTATTATTTTATACCTTCTATTTTATTTTTTCAGGTGGTGTTTGTCAAGGTGTTCGCGGGCCGTGCCGGGCCGGCCCACGGTCCGAAAACCGGCGGTTCAGACCGGACTCGGACCGGACCCGAACTGGACCGAGCAACCAAGCGGGCCGGGCCGGGCCGGGCCTGGCCCGGCCCGGTTTGATATGGATGGGCCCAGCCCGGCCCAGTGAACCGGACCAGAGGGTGGTCGGGCCGGGCCGGAGCGGTCCACGGGCCGAGCCGGGCTCCGGTTTAGTGCGGGTCGGTTCAGCCGGGCTGAACTGGACCGGCTCGGTTCAGTTTTTTTTTTTAATTTATTTCTATTGCTTTTGTTTATGTTTTTTTGGGTTAAATTATTTTGAAAAAATGTTTGTAATGTAATTTTAAAAGAAACGTTTGTAAGAGTTGAAAAAAAAAAACATTTCTCCCTCTTCCTTTATCCGGACGGGGCCGGCAATGCTTGCTTGGCATAGGAGAAGTTAGAAAATATTTTTTTTATTTAAAAGTAAAAATTAGTTTTTGAAATTTAAAATTTTGAAAGTATAAGTTAGAATTTTAAAATTTTGTAAGTTATAATTTAAAAATGTAATTTTGAAAGTATAAGTTAAAAATTTAAAAGTATAAGTTAAAAATTTGAAATTTTGTAAGTTATAATTTAAAATTTAAATTTTGAAAGTATAAGTTAAAAATTAAAAAGTATAAGTTAAAATTTTGAAATTTGTAAATTTGTAAAAAAATTGTAAAAAAATTGTAAAAAATTAAATGTACATACCTTGCACAGTAGCCTCATTCTTGTTCGCCTTCATGTACCGAAAGCGATTCCAAGTCCAGCTCGTTGACATCAAGACCTTCATCTATCTGATTTTGGGTTCTTCTCTCGGCTTTAATCCAATCTTGTACGCACACTATTGCTTCCAAGATATCGGGCTTCAAGCAGCCCCTTTTTCTGCTCAACATCCTTGATCCTGCACTAAAACAGGACTCCGATGCTACCGTAGACACCGGGACCATTAGTATATCACGTGCTATGGTAGAAAGAACAGAAAATCTCTTGTCGTGTCTCTTCCACCATTCTAAAACGGCGAAGTGATCTGGAATCTCTTCTTCGTCTTCATAAGAACTAAGGTACAGAGACAACTCTTGAGTAGGTTGGAAAGATTGCTTTTGTTTCTTCCTTTGTAGTATGCAACCGGCTGTTGATAGCTTAGACGCCAAGCCGGAGCTACTTATCACGCCCCAGAACCAGAACACTGGAGAGCGGGGGCAGACATAGCCAGCTACGTATAATGAATTAGGATCCACTCCACTATACGGTCACGGCTGTCTAGATATATGAGGATTTATCTACAAGCCATCAGTCTCCTATGGTCAATAACAAGCCTAGTGTCTCAATCACAAGCAAATAAGTAAATATTACAAGATGTAAGATCATATATAATAGTAAGGCGTCCCAAACATTACATATTCAGCTGATCATGAAGCTAGTCGTTACAAAATATGAGGACTAGCAAGAGTTTTAGTCATACATGATCAACCCTAGGTTGCCAATCATGTTACAGTCCGTAGGCAGACAGTAAGTAAAAATGTACACGAGTTAACACTTGCTCGGCGGCTAAACGTCTCAAAAGAATAATTTTACAATAGAGTGGGAGAGCAAAAATAAACCCACTCGTTGCCAGGATTCCTTCTAGTGGTCACCATCTGGCTGGAAAACCGGTAGATCCTCTGGTGCTGCTCCGGTATCTGGCCATACAAAACCAGCTGGGTCAGACCCCAGAAAGAGCAAGTGCCACAAAGGAGGCTTCACTTAGGAACTAAAACCCGCAATTAGCACAAGAGTAATAATTACATAATAAAGACAGTAATTAAGGCTTGATATCAAAAGAATAACAACAGTCATAATGGAGTACGAGGGAACCATTCAAGTAGCCAGGTCACAAACCTTAAACCAAACAAGGACCGGGGTTGTAACCCTTCACCTGAATAGAACTCCGTCTTCCAAATCTTGTTGGTAAGGTAAAACGTATCAAGCATGACAGGTGATATACGATGAGATAACCATGGGACTATTCAGATAACCATGTTACAACCCGTAAACCAAACAAGGATCGGGGTTGTAACCCTTCGTCTGAACAGAACTTGGCTTCTCCCACCATTTATCGGCAAGATAAATATAAGAAATCAGGACATGTAACAATCTTGTACAGAATCAAGACAAGAATAGACTGGTAAACTCCATCCAACATTTCACGGCCAAGCAATAAGTACGGCTTGATACTTTAACTAACTAGGATTATCACAGGCCTAGTTACTAGCAAGATGCAGCGAGATTATTCCACAGCCACAAGCCCTGCAGACCATCCAGGTTATCCAGGTCGAATATTAGTACAATGAGGGTGCAACACATGACAGTGTGCTGGAAATGTGCCCTACTCGTCGGCAGGCTACAGATCCCAAGTGGGACGCCCAGATAACGGGATTGCCTGTAGCTGGAGAAATCTCTTCATGACTACTGGATTATTCTAGTGGTTATCCTTAGTCGATTTCAGTGGGTACCCCTGACCGTGGTACTCAGAGATCCCCGTCCTAGACATGATGCAAGACAAGACGGGTTCATTTGTACAAGCACAATCGTCCACGGTGTCCAAGTTATTCAATCTTGTCAAGTCATGCTAGCCGTCGCAACAGCCTTCGAGATATATCGTGTCAGGTTTATCATGTCAAGAGTGCGCCACGGCGGGCCACTATCATGTCAAGTTATCATGTCAAATTGTCAGGTCAAGTTATCTTGTCAGGAGTGCACCACGGCGGGTCACTATCAAGTCATGTCATTTATCAAGGAGGGAAAAAATTATGCAATTAAATAATAATATATTCATAATATATATATTCTTGAAGCCAAGGAGAAACTCTACAACTTTCATGTTGGGAGTGGGAAGAAATTCTGACCACAATTCAGGCAAATAAAACATTTAAACAATCAAAGTGGACCACATGCGGGCCAAAAGTGGGAGAACATACATGCAGCCAAAGAGAGTGGGAAGCCACCCATGCGGCCAGCCAAAGCTTATGCGGCCAGAAAATAACTGAAGGGGGCCATACGGCCAAGAGTAAATGCTAACAAGAAATATTCATGCAGTCAGAAAAGACAGAGAGTGGAAAGTCAATAATTGCGAGATTCCACTTAAACAAAGGAAAGGGCACGTGGCCAAACAATAAAATGATGACTGCCAGTAAAAGAGTGGCTCACGTGGCCAAAATATTAGATAGTGGGGGAAGGGAGCCTATGCGGCTCACCTTAGATTCCATGCAAAACGTAACATGCAAATAATAATATTTAATGGCCAAAGGCCATGCGGCTCTGCATCAAGCAATTATTAATGCTATAAATATCCATACGGCTCACCCTCATGTTGCTTGCATGAAGGTACAAACAAATAAATAAATAAATAAATAATGGCCATGCGATTTGCTTGCATGAAAATGCAAACAAGCAACTAATATTAATTAATTTCCTTATGCGGCTCCACTTTGATTCATGCATTAACGGCAAACAAAAGGCCAAGCCTTATGCGGCTAGTTTAGAAAAAGTGTTAGAAAATGCATTAAGGTGGGAAAATGCATTAGGAAAAGTATTAAAGGAAATGCATTAAATGCATTCCTAAACAATGCATTACATTATAATGCATTAACAATGCATTAATGCATTCTTAAACAATGCATGCGGCTAGCTTTCCAAAGGAAAGCATGAACCATGCATTATATTATAATGCATTAACCATGCATTAATGCATTCATATGCGGCTGCTTAGGCATGCATTTAAAGTGGCTGAAGAAATGCATTAAGGTGGCTAAGGAAATGCATTAGAGTAATGCATCCTTGAATGCATTTAAAGTAGTGCATTAATTCCATTTTTGAATGCTTATGCGGCTAGTTGCTAGCAATACATGCGGCTAAGTTGCCAGCAAATGTATTATATTATAATGCATTAACAAAAATGCATTCAATGCATTCTGGAGCAATACACTATATTTAATGCATTAACAAAAATGTGCATTCAATGCATTCTTATGCGGCTGGCTAATAAATGCTATCATGTCAGGAAGCAAATAATGCTGCCACGTCCATGCGGCTAAACAAGATTCCTGCGGCCACAAAATGCAAGCTAACAACAATTTATGTTGCCAACAGAGAAGATGTTCATGGAAATACCATGGCTTCTCTGCACCACCCAACTTCCCACCGGAGACCAAATTTGGACTTCCATCGGTCAAATTTGGGTAGAAAGAAAATCTCTACAACATGGAATTATTGCTTACAAAAATATGCAAGTCTGGTAGATCAAAACCCACAAAACAAAAATACCACAAAGCTAGATCTACAAGAAATTAGCCATGGAAATGGAAAATGCTAAATATAAAGTGGGTTAGAAACACATGAGGAAGACAATGGAACAATAAAAATGGACTTCCTCCATGAAGCAAGCTGCACTTGCCTAAGCTCTCCACTCTCTCAGGTTGGTAGAGAAGTTATGGTGGGGAAGAAGAAATGAGTAATGAGTATTAATGGAAGAGAGAGAGTGGGATATTTAATAAAGGTGGTGGTAGGTGGGAGTGGTTCTCCACATAAAACCAAACCAAGCCAAACCCACTAAACCAAACCAAACCAAGCCAATGTGATGCCATGATGAACCATGCTGATGTAACATTCAAAATAAAACCCAAGGCTAACTAATTATGACAAACCAAAAATATGAGTCCAAAGTACGTATACATATTTTCCAATACGTAATACGAACCACGGGCATCACAACTCTACCCACCTTAAAAGAATTCCATCCTCGGAATTTAATCAAGAGGCTAGAGTGGCAAGGACAAGCTATACTAATCACAGGTAAGCTATACTAAACAATCAATCATGCAATCATGTATGTAAGCAAGGAAATCGAAGGCACGAGAAAGAGGGAAGATATCCTGCTAGAAACCTCTCTGCCGGTTCTGAATTTGAGCTTGGACCAGGGCATACTGATGGGGTCTCTGTGGCTGGAATACTTGTGCCTGAGGCGGCATTGGCCTCGGAGTCTGGTACTGCTGTTGCACTGGTGCTGGCGCTGGTCCCCTTACCGAGGGACTAGTCTGGGCCGATGATGAACTGGCCATATTCGGACAAGATCTTATCTTGTGGTCCGATGCTCCACAAGCCAAGCACAATCCCTGTGCTATGTGATCAGGACAAGAATTTCAAGAGTCAAGAGGATACGAGCAGAGATCAAGGACGAGTACTGATTGAGACATCTATTCGGTAAACCCTCACATATCTTGATTTTCAAGACCTGCATGGGCCACCACTTAAACCATGTCACGCCCCAGAACCAGAACACTAGAGAGCGGGGACAGACATAGCCAGCTACGTATAATGAAATGGGATCCACTCCATTATACGGTCATGGCTGTCTAGATATATGAGGGTTTATCTACAAGCCATCAGTCTCCTATGGTCAATAACAAGCCTAGTGTCTCAATCACAAGCAAATAAGTAAATATTACAAGATGTAAGATCATATACAATAGTAAGACGTCCCAAACATTACATATTCAGCTGATCATGAAGCTAGTCGTTACAAAATGTGAGGACAAGCAAGAGTTTTAGTCATACATGATCAACCCTAGGTTGCCAATCATGTTACAATCCGTAGGCAGACAGTAAGTAAAAATGTATACGAGCTAACACTTGCTCGGCGGCTAAACGCCTCAAAAGAATAATTTTACAATAGAGTGGGAGAGCAAAAATAAACCCACTCGTTGCCAGGATTCCTTCTAGTGGTCACCATCTGGCTGGAAAACCGGTAGATCCTCTGGTGCTGCTCCGGTATCTGGCCATACAAAACCAGCTGGGTCAGACCCCAGAAAGAGCAAGTGCCACAAAGGAGGCTTCACTTAGGAACTAAAACCCGCAATTAGCACAAGAGTAATAATTACATAATAAAGACAGTAATTAAGGCTTGATATCAAAAGAATAACAACAGTCATAATGGAGTACGAGGAAACCATTCAAGTAGCCAGGTCACAACCCTTAAACCAAATAAGGACCGGGGTTGTAACCCTTCACCTGAATAGAACTCCGTCTCCCAAATCTTGTTGGTAAGGTAAAACGTATCAAGCATGACAGGTGATATACGATGAGATAACCATGGGACTATTCAGATAACCAGGTTACAACCTGTAAACCAAACAAGGACCGGGGTTGTAACCCTTTGTCTGAACAGAACTTGGCTTCTCCCACCATTTATCGGCAAGATAAATATAAAAAATCAGGACATGTAACAATCTTGTATAGAATTAAGACAAGAATAGACTGGTAAACTCTATCCAATATTTTACGGCCAAACAAAAAGTACGGCTTGATACTTTAACTAACTAGGTTATCACAGGCCTAGTTACTAGCAAGATGCAACGAGATTATTCCACAGCCACAAGCCCTGCAGACCATCCAGGTTATCCAGGTCGAATATTAGTACAATGAGGGTGCAACACATGACAGTGTGCTGGAAATGTGCCATACTCGTCGGCAGGCTACAGATCCCAAGTGGGGCGCCCAGATAACGGGATTGTCTGTAGCTGGGAAAATCTCTTTATGACTACTGGATTATTCTAGTGGTTATCCTTAGTCGATTTCAGTGGGTACCCCTGACCGTGGAACTCAGAGGTCCCCGTCCTAGACATGATGCAAGACAAGACGGGTTCATTTGTACAAGCACAATCGTCCACGGTGTCCAAGTTATTCAATCTTGTCAAGTCATGCTAGCCGTCGCAACAGCCTTCGAGATATATCGTGTCAGGTTTATCATGTCAAGAGTGCGCCACGGTGGGCCACTATCATGTCAAGTTATCATGTCAAATTGTCAGGTCAAGTTATCTTGTCAGGAGTGCACCACGGCGGGTCACTATCAAGTCATGTCATTTATCAAGAAGGGGAAAAAATTGTACAATTAAATAATAATATATTCATAATATATATATTCTTGAAGCCAAGGAGAAACTCTACAACTTTTATGTTGGGAGTGGGAAGAAATTCTGACCACAATTCAGGCAAATAAAACATTTAAACAATCAAAGTGGACCCCATGCGGGCCAAAAGTGGGAGAACATACATGCGGCCAAAGAGAGTGGAAAGCCACCCATGCGGCCAGCCAAAGCTTATGCGGCCAGAAAATAACTGAAGGGGGGCCATGCGGCCAAGAGTAAATGCTAACAAGAGATATTCATGCAGTCAGAAAAGACAGAGAGTGGGAAGTCAATAATTACGAGCTTCCACTTAAACAAAGGAAAGGGCACGTGGCCAAACAATGAAATGATGACTGCCAGTAAAAGAGTGGCTCCCGTGGCCAAAATATTAGATAGTGGGGGGAAGGGAGCCTATGCGGCTCACCTTAGATTCTATGCGAAACGCAACATGCAAATAATAATATTTAATGGCCAAAGGCCATGCGGCTCTGCATCAAGCAATTATTAATGCTATAAATATCCATGCGGCTCACCCTCACATTGCTTACATGAAGGTACAAACAAATAAATAAATAAATAAATAAATAATGGTCATGCGGTTTGCTTGCATGAAAATGCAAACAAGCAACTAATATTAATTAATTTCCTTATGCGGCTCTACTTTGATTCATGCATTAACGGCAAACAAAAGGCCAAGCCTTATGCAGCTAGTTTAGAAAAAGTGTTAGGAAATGCATTAAGGTGGGAAAATGCATTAGGAAAAGTATTAAAGGAAATGTATTAAATGCATTCCTAAACAATGCATTACATTATAATGCATTAACAATGCATTAATGCATTCTTAAATAATGCATGCGGCTAGCTTTCCAAAGGAAAGCATGAACCATGCATTATATTATAATGCATTAACCATGCATTAATGTATTCTTAAACAATGCATGCGGCTAGCTTTCCAAAGGAAAGCATGAACCATGCATTATATTATAATGCATTAACCATGCATTAATGCATTCATATGCGGCTGCTTAGGCATGCATTTAAAGTGGCTGAGAAAATGCATTAAGGTGGCTAAGGAAATGCATTAGAGTAATGCATCCTTGAATGCATTTAAAGTAATGCATTAATTCCATTTTTGAACGCTTATGCGGCTAAGTTGCTAGCAATACATGCGGCTAAGTTGCCAGCAAATGTATTATATTATAATGCATTAACAAAAATGCATTCAATGCATTCTGGAGCAATGCACTATATTTAATGCATTAACAAAAATGTGCATTCAATGCATTCTTATGCGGCTGGCTAATAAATGCTATCATGTCAGGAAGCAAATAATGCTGCCACGTCCATACGGCTAAACAAGATTCCTGCGACCAAAAATACAAGCTAGCAACAATTTATGTTGCCAACAGAGAAGATGTTCATGGAAAACCATGGCTTCTCTGCACCACCCAACTTCCCACCGGAGACCAAATTTGGACTTCCATCGGTCAAATTTGGGTAGAAAGAAAATCTCTACAACATGAAATTATTGCTTACAAAAATATGCAAGTCTGGTAGATCAAAACCCACTAAACGAAAATACCACAAAGCTAGATCTACAAGAAATTAGCCATGGAAATGGAAAATGCTAAATACTAAAGTGGGTTAGAAACACATGAGAAAGACAATGGAACAATAAAAATGGACTTCCTCCATGAAGCAAGGTGCACTTGCCTAAGCTCTCCACTCTCTCAGGTTGGTGGAGAAGTTATGGTGGGGAAGAAGAAATAAGTAATGAGTATTAATGGAAGAGAGAGAGAGTGGGATATTTAATGAAGGTGGTGGAAGGTGGGAGTGGTTCTCCACATAAAACCAAACCAAGCCAAACCCACTAAACCTAACCAAACCAAGCCAATGTGATGCCATGATGAACCATGCTAATGCAACATTCAAAATAAAACCCAAGGCTAACTAATTATGACAAACCAAAAATATGAGTCCAAAGTACGTATACATATTTTTCAATACGTAATACGAACCACGGGCATTATACTACTACTAGCCCCCTGAGTTGGTCGGGTCGACGCTGCTCTTTCTTCGTATAGTATAACTAACATGTAATACATGGGGTTCGTATTACGTATCTTAGTATACGTATACGTAATTTGATCCGTATTGTAAGTCTTACTGCTTGATTTATTCTAGCTTTTCATTGATTGGTTTATTCTTGGGTTGGTTCGGCTTGGCTTGGTTTGCTTGGTTCATCATGAACCAAAGGAAAACCCCTACCTACCACCCCCATCATCATTTATAACCCCACCCTCTTTCTCTCTCATCATTCACTCTTCTTCTTCCTCAATGTTGCTCTCCACCTACCAAGAGGTTTAGGCAAGTGCAACTTGCTTCACGATGGATTTTAAGTTTTATTGTTCCATTCTCTTCTTTACATGATTATAAGCCTCTTTAGAACTTGGAGTTTTTAATTTTGATGGATAGATTCTTCTAGATCTACTTTATAACTTTTAGTTCATGGAGTTTTCTTGGTTTTAATCTACTAAAACTTGTTATTTTTGAAAACTAATAGTTCCATGAGCAAGAGCATGAAATTTCATGTAAATTTGGTTTTTGATTCACCTCATTTCGAGTTAAAATAAAGTTTTTATGGCCAAAACAAGTTTTCTGAATTTTCATGTCGGCTGAAGAAGGTGGTGCTGGCGTAAAATAAGATTTTACGCAGGGAAGCTAGCGTAAAATTGAATTTTACGCAGGAAGGCTTGCGTAAAAATAAAATTTTACGCTGGAAACCCTGAAATTGCGTATTTTACGCTGGATTGTATCCAGAATGTGAAATTTTACGCTGAAAATCCTGAAATTGCGTATTTTATGCTGGATTGTATCCAGAATGTGAAATTTTACGCTAGAAACCCTGAAATTGCATATTTTACGCTGGATTGTATCCAGAATGTGAAATTTTATGCTGATACCCTCCCCTTTTACATATTTTACGCAGAATTGAATTTTTGGCATAAAAAGTGCATAAAATGACTGTTTTTGCCAAGTTAAGCCATTTTCTAGCCAGAATTTCGAAAAACTTAAAACATGAAAGTTTTAGATCTTTGTCTTGCCTTTCCGAATATCTCTGGAGCACCTCATTTTAAGTTCGTACGTGGAAGTTATTCTCCGTCTCCCTGAGCTGCATGATTCTTCCACAACTCTTGCACCCTGTTTATATTTAGTTATTGCATACACGCTTATACCAGGTTAAATATTAATTTTAAATAATGACGTGACAGGATAGTGATCTGTCGTGACGCACTCTTGACCTTGTATTTGACATGATATATATCTCGAATGCTGTTGCGACGGCTAGCATGTCATGGCAGAATTGAATGGCCTGGACACCGTGGGTGAATGTGTTTGTACTAAATGAACCGGTAATATTTGCATCATGTCTAAGGCAGAGATCCCTGAGTACCACGGTCAGGGATACCTGCAGTGATTGACTAAGGCTAATAAATTAGAATAATTTAGTAGACATGAAGAGATTTCCAGCTACAAGTGATCCCGTTATCTGGGCGTATTAAGTGGACTTGTAGCCTACCGATGAGTAGGGCACATTTCTAGCACACAGTCACGTGTTGCATTCTCCATAATCGAACATTCGACCTGGATAACCGGATGGTCTGCAGGGCTTGTGGCTATTGGGATAATCTCATTGCATCTCGCTAGTAACTAGGCCTGTGATAACCCTAGTTAGTTAAAAGTATCAAGCCGTACTCTTGATTGGTCGTGATTGATTGGATGGAGTTTATCCCAGCTTAGTCTTCTCCCGATCTTGTACAAGATTATGACACGACATGATTATTGATGCTTGCCTTAACAATAACGATCAGGGGTCCAGTTCTGTTCAGGCGAAGGGTTACAATCCCGGTCCTTGTTTGGTTTAAGGGTTGTAACCTAGCTCCCGGAGCAGTTCTGTGTCCTCTCTTCGTTATTGTCTTATTGCAACCCCATGCCACGCTCGTCATATTTTACCTTACTGCAACGACATGATTAATTCTTTATACTGGCCTTAACAATAAAGATCAGGGGTCCAGTTCTGTTCAGGCGAAGGGTTACAATCCCGATCCTTGTTTGGTTTAAGGGTTGTAACCTGGCTCCCGGAGCAGTTCTAAGTCCGCTCTTCGTTTATTGTCTTGTTACCTTACCATTAGTTTTTTAGATGGGTTTCTATTCAGGTGAAGGGCTGCAACCCCGGTCCTTGTTTGGTTTAAGGGTTGCAGTCTGGCTGCTTGAATGGTTTCCTCGTACTCAATTTATCATTGTTATCTCTATTATTATTATGATCAGTTTTTTTATAAGCTCTCTTTAATTATTCTATTATGATATGCTGGTTTTAGTTCCTAAATGAAGCCTCCTTTGTGGCACTTGCTCTTTCTGGGGTCTGATCCAGCTGATTTTGTATGGCCAGATATCGGAGCAGTCCCAGAGGATCTACCTAACCTCCAGCAAGATGGTGACCACCAGACGTAACCCTGGTAATGAGTGGATTTTTTTTGTCCTCCCACTTTATTGTATAATTATTCTTTTGAGGCGTTTAGCCGACGAGCACGTGTTAGCTCGATTGCACCTTTACTTATTGTCTGCTTACGGGCTGTAACATGATTGACAGATCCTAGGGTTGATTATGTATGACTTAACTCCTGCTAGTCTTGACATTTTGTACGACTAGCTTCATGATCATCCAATATGTAATGTATAGGACGCCTTGCTATTATATATTTGGTGCTCTGACATCTTGTAACTATTATTGCTTGCTTGAGATTGAGACAATAGGCTTGTCCATGACCATAGGAGACTGTTGGCTTGTAGTTAAACCCTTATATATCTAGACAGCCGTGATCGTATAGCGAGGTGGGTTGCACTTCAATATACGTAGCTGGCTATGTACGCCCCCGCTCTCCAGTATTCTGGTTCTAGGGCGTTACATGGTTTTAGTGGTGGCCCATGCAGGTCTTGTGAATCAAGATGTGTGAGGGTTTATCGAATAGATGTCTCAATCAGTACTCTCCCTTGATCTCTGCTCGTATCCTCTTGATCCCTAAAAATCTTAACCTGACCACATGCTTGTATCGTTGATCTGTCCTGGTCCTTCCTTATTTTTTCCTATGTCGTCTTCTTCAGCGGCATTGTTCCTGGACCTGTCGATCAGCAAGATGGAGCACCTCCCGTGGACCAGCCGCAACCTGAAGATCAAGCCCAACATTCAGGGGTAGCCTCCAGGGTCATGCCTACTGGAGGAGAGCCACCAGTTCAGCCCGTCCAGCCTGCAGAGCCTGATGATGGCACTTTAGTGGGTCTCATCAGGTCATTATTAGCTTTCCAGGATCGTCGGGGAGATGCCTTGCACCAGGCGGTGGCAGACGCTTTGACCAGAGGAGGTCATCAGGGTAACAGCGCGGCCAATAGCTTCAAGCGCCTGAACCCTCCATTCTTCGACGGTAGTGAAGATGCGATAGCTGCAGATGCTTGGCTTCAGGACACGGAGGTGATTCTAGAAACAGCCAGGACCCCAGAAGCAGAGAAGGTGGCCGTAGTGCGTCTGCAGTTACTAGATCTCGCCCGCAGCTGGTGGGCAGCGCAGGCCGATGGATTAGTGGCCCCTATTTCATGGGCAGTATTTAGGGAGAGATTCCAGACCAAGTATTTTGATGCTGTAGCTCGGTACGATCTACAGACAAGATTTACCAATCTGAAGCAGATGGGAAGGACGGTCGATGGATACACGGTCGAGTTCTCCAGGCTTAGTCGGTTTGCTCCCACCTTGGTGGCGACCGAGTTCGATAGAGCCCTGCGGTTCCAGCAGGGGCTCCACCTATAGATTTTGTTGGCAGTGGAGCAGTTTGAGCATCAAACCTTTGATGTAGTACTAAGGGCAGCTCAGAGGCATGAGTATACCTCCCAGAGGAATGTGGACAGGACCGGAGGTCGAAAGCGATCCCACGGTCAGATGAATCAGTCATTAGCCCCAGCCCCGGCAGCCAGGGCTTTGACCATTGGAGCTCCGAGGCGGGCAGCCTCAGTGACGTCGGTTCAGCATTCCACCCCGACGCACCCTCAGCAGCAGAAGCAGTCTTCCGCAGTGGGATGTTCACACTGCGGAAAGCCAGGGTATGTGGTATCAGAGTGTCGCAGAGCACGGGGTTTGTGCTTGGTTTGTGGTGCCCCGGACCACAGGGTTGGGAACTGTCCGAATAGGGGGAGTTCATCGGCCTTCTCTAGTCCTTCTGTTCGAGGACCCGTACCAGTCCAGCAGCAGCAGCAGCAGCTGCAGTACCCGTTTCCGATGCCATTGCCGATGCAGGCCCAGGCATTCCAGCAGCAGAGACCGCAGCAGTATGCCCAAGCCTAAGCCCTAATCCAGAGCAGGCAGAAAAATTTTCAGCAGAGGGGACCCGCACCCAGAGGGCATGGTCAAGTGCTGGCCTTGACCATGGGAGAGGAAGGAATTGCACCCGGTGAGGTAGTGGTAGGTACTATTCTCGTCAACACCTTTCCAGCTTCAGTATTATTTGATTCTGGTGCCTCGCATTCATTTATGTCTGCACGATTCGCGACACGGATAGGACTGGAACCCGAGTCATTATCAGTAAGGCTCAATATACTTACTGGTAACGGTCTTGTGGGAGTAGATAGAGTGTTTTCCTCGTGTCGGGTCATAATTAACGGTAGAGAGTTTCCCGCTAGGTTAATAGAATTCCCGATGGCCGATTATGATGTGGTCTTAGGGATGGATTGGTTGAGGGACCAGTATGCCAGGATAGATTGCCATATTGGCAGGGTTATTTTTAGCATCCCAGACGAGCCGGAGTTTTCCTTTTCCCGAGGCGAAGTTGAACCTTCTCCTTCCGTATTGCGGATGGCAGTAGCAGCAGTGCAGTTACCCCGGATCGTCGAGGAGTTTCTAGATATTTTCCCAGAAGAGCTTCCAGGAATGTCGCCAGAGCGAGAGATCGAGTTCACCATAGACTTGATCCCCGGGACCGCACCTGTGTCAGAGAGAGTCTACAGGATGGCACCGTCAGAATTGGAGATATTGTACAAAATGATTGAAGAACTCAGGACCAAGGGATTCATTCGTGCTAGTGGATCGCCTTGGGGAGCCCCGATACTTCTTGTGAAAAAAAAGGATGGTACGTCCAGATTATGTGTTGACTATCGTACCTTGAACTCAGTAACAATCAAGAACAGATATCCTCTCCCAAGGATAGATGACTTGTTTGATCAACTCAGAAGAGCAGCAGTATTCTCGAAGATAGATTTGCGGTCAGAATACCACCAGATCAGAGTCAGAGAGCAGGACATCCCGAAGACAGCATTCAGATCTAGATATGGACATTGTGAGTTCTTTGTTATGTCATTTGGAGCAACCAATGCACCAGATATATTCATGGACCTCATGAATCGCATCTTCATGCCTTATTTGGATCAGTTCGTGATTGTGTTCATAGACGACATCCTGGTCTATAGCAAGAGTGAAGCGGAGCATGAGCAGCATCTCAGAGTTGTCCTCCAGATTCTCAAAGAGCACCAATTGTATGCCAAGTTCAGTAAATGCGAGTTCTGGCTCGATCGTATTTCGTACTTAGGTCATATCATCACCATAGGAGGAGTAGAAGTGGATCCCCAGAAGATCGTGGCTATCGAAACGTGGCCAGTGCCCAACATAGTTGCAGAAGTTCGCAGTTTTCTTGGATTGGCCGGCTACTACCGGCGATTTGTTTCGGACTTCGCTCGAATTTCAGCACCACTTACGCAGTTAACCCGCAAGGATGTGCAGTTTGCTTGGACATCCGAATGTCAGGATTCTTTTGAGAAGTTGAAGCGAGGCTTGATGACGGCACCCATTCTCACACTTCCAGATGGGACCGGAGGATTCTCAGTGTATTGTGATGCTTCAGGCCGAGGTTTAGGATGTGTTTTGATGCAACATGGGAAGGTAATAGCTGTAGGGTGTGAAAAATTATGACACGCTGACATAAGACTCAACCAAAGACATACACTCAAAGCCATACGCTCAGCCAAAGCCATACGCTCAAGGCCATACGCTCAGCCAAAGCTGTACGCTCAGTGAATATTTTATTATTTCTTGAAAGACAGCACAGCATACATTTAATGGAGGATGAATCTGACACTTCGTCTTTCGTGCAAAGACAGCTGCCCTATGAAGATTAGCCGTCGTATGGGTTTTCGAGAATTGATTGTCTCTTACGAGGACAGCTCATCAGCCATCATAAATGCACAGCCATCATTACTGTCATTTCTGACAGTCTGTCAGCCATCATATATGCAACACGACGCTCGAAAGATATTTGTCAGTTATTAGAAGATATGGTGTATTTGAGAAGATTGAAGGCAGCCACGTGTCTACTCCCTCAATGCTTACAACTCTTTGCCAACCAAGTGAGCGTATGGACTCCATACGACTCCTTGCCAACTAAGTGAGCGTATGGACTCCATACGACTCTTTGTCAACCAAGTGAGCGTATGGACTCCATACGACTCCTTGTCAATCAAGTGAGCGTATGGACTCCATACGACTCCTTGTCAACCAAGTGAGCGTATGGACTCCATACGACTCCTTGTCAACCAAGTGAGCTTATGGACTTCATACGACTCCTTGTCAACCAAGTGAGCGTGTGGACTCCATACGACTCCTTGTTAATAAAGTGAGCGTATCAGCTTTGTATGACTCCTCTTCAACCAAGACAGCGTATCACAGCAAATACGTTCAAGATGACTTCAAACGTACAGTCAACACATGTTCTTACGTGTCATGTACTCAGTTACCCACTTATTCAGAAGTTATGCAATATGGCATCCATGCCATCAATCTCACCTAGATATATTCCACTACTTTCAACCACACTCCAACGTGTCTCCATCAGAATTCGCCACGCGTCCCTACAGTTATGCACACGTCAAGTAACTGACTGAGCGTATGCTTCAGAACAGTTATCTGGAACTCTATAAAAGAGAGTTTCTTCATCTTCATCAGACACTACAGTCAATTCAGAGAGAACAGAGAGATTGCCCAGTTGCTGTCCAAGTTCTTCGAAGTTCGAGTTTTCTTCATCGTATCGTCCAAGGGATAAAGTAATCGTCTTCTAGATTAGATTCCTACAGTTGTAATTTTCCCAGAAACACAATAAATAAAGTGAATTTATTTATGGAAAACAAATTGGCGACTCTGCTGGGGAAAGCTGTCTCCTCCAATGAGATAGCAACAACTCAATGCGATACTTCGTCGATCGGCTCAACGAAGAAAGTGATGGTCGTACAATTCGACCAATCTGCTTACGAAGAAATGCTCAAAGCGAAGGAGGGCCAAACCACTTCCTCCGCTCATCTTGCTGCCAAGAAGAAGGGACGCTCTGTCTCTGTCCCTAAGTCTTTTTCGACGGCCCAAGACGCTTCTGTCACTCACACTGACAAGAACACGTCTCCAACTTCAACGAAGCACGCCTCGGCTTCTCTGAACACGGCAATAGTGGCTTCTCCTAGCCACGCTGACAAAGTGGATTCTTTAACCAAGTCAGCGTGTCCAAGGAAAACCATTTCTGGACATGTCAAAGTCTCTTCTCCTTCTACCCTTACGACAGCAGTTGGCTCTTTAGCCATTAATGACTCTGTGCGTATGGCAGTCAAAGGGCAGCGTACAATAAAAACCAACAGCAGGTAGCGTACGCTAAGCCAAAGCCAGCGTATGCTAGTAAAAAGGCAGCGTATGACCAGAATTCCAAACTGAAGTCAGCGTATGCCAACCAATACAGTCCTTTGACTGTTTCTCAAAATCAGGCTGGGGGTTCTCTTCCACAGAACATACAAATGATTTCCCCACAACTTGCACATCTTATACCAACTAAGGAGAAAGACTCTTTAGTCAACTCCTCTACTCCTAAGGTCTTTACCTCTGGAGTTAATTTGACTAGTACTTTTACTAGATCAAACAAAGGAAAATGCCTTTTGGCTACTTCCTCTAAAGATGGATTATTACCGACTCCTAGTCGGAATAATGTCCATCTTCCCTCTCTCCAAATTTCTCGATCTGAGAAAGGTAAATTACAGGTATCCAAGAATGATACTAAAGTCATATCTCCTACAGATCTTCGTAACAAGCTTAATCGGAAACATCTCGGTTCCACTTCCGGTATAAAGAAGTCTTATCAAACTGAGACAAGTATACTAGACTCTGATGCAGAATATGCCAAGAACTATATCGCTCAGATTAATCAGTCTTTATACACTCAAGAACCGAGAAGACAGAAGAATAAGAGACAAGTTTCTACACAAAAACTATATTCAAGTACTTCCCAATCTGTTCCTACAGATCTCCGGGAACATTTGCAAAACAAACGGAGAATCGACACTCCATCTGGCTATGACATTGCTCATATTCGTCATAAAGAGCATAGTTGTAACTTCCGACCTCGAGTCGTCATTCAATGTTGTTGTTCACCAAAAAGACGATCTGTCTTCGAACGGATTCAATATGAATCAATATCAGACGAAGACGAACCTCTTTATGCTTTTGTCAACATGACCTCCAAAAATATTGGGGATAGAATACGATCTGATGTTATGTCAGATTTTGAAGATGGTGTTTACCTCGGCACCCGATCCAGGACCGGAGCCTCGACCAGGGTCTCTTCTTCTTCTCATTCAAATGATAATCCGAAGATCACAGAGGACTTCCTTGGAGAGTCCAACTTCCCGGTATTGACTCCCGTAAATAGCCCCAGGAAAGAGACTGATTCTTATAGCGATGATTCAGAACAGACTGTTTCATCGTCTATTCCTCGAACGATTACCGCTTATATGGTAGATGGTAATCAAGATCCTTCGACTAGCACTGAAGCTCATGAACAGAGGATTTCTTCTTTGGAACAACAGTTGCGAGCCATGGCAGATACATTGACTGCTATGCATACTCTTATGCAAACTCAGCAACAAACACAACAGGTTCAACAAATAGCACCGCCAGTAGTATTAAATACTCATGTTGCCCCAAACCTAGAACCTTCTACTATGCCGGGGGTACAGTCTAATGTTCATGTACAACCCACTCCAAGTCAGTCTGGAGCTGGGGGTGGTACATATGCTGCAGTCCCTCCTCCCAATTATGTTCAACAAGCAACAACACCGCAATCTTTCGGAGCTGTCACTGAAGAGTTAAAAAAATTTCGGTCTCAGTTCGAAGCATTCAAGCAAAAAGATGGCTTACAAAGATTGGGTATCAAGCAGCCTTATCCCATACAATGGAAGGAGGTATCGTATCCACCAAAATACAAACCTCCGACCATCTCTTTCTTAGATGGGACTACCTCCCCAAGTCAATTCATTAATCATTTCGAAGTAATGACTGATCAGTTGCAACCAAGCGATGCCCTTCTCACTCGGGTATTCGTCGGTTGTCTTAAAGGAACCGCTTATGAATGGTATCGAAGTCTTCTTGATGGGTGTATTACTTCATTTGCTGGGTTCAAACAGATGTTCCTAGAACGATTCTATGAAGGCGTCAACGACATGACCATGTCAGCCCTCATAAGTGTGAAACCCATTGTTTGTAAATAAATATTAAATAGTGTTTCATTAATATTTCAAAATTATTATTATTATTAATATTATTATTAAATATTTTTGGATGGAAAGAATTTCGAAAATTATTAAAACAAGGCTTTTTGATTTTTGGACCCAGACTCGAGTCCGAGCCCAGACCCAGGCCTGAGCCCAAATCTTTCCTATTTTCTTAAATCCAATTTGGACTTGCTTAATTCTTTAAAAAAAAAAATTTATTTAGGCTGGTCCCGAAGGACCAGCAACTTTTCCCACTACTTGGTAAACTGCTACCCATTCTCTCTCTCTCCAATTCTCTCCCGTTCACACATTTCCCTCAAATTCCTCCCCTCATTTCCCTTAAACACCTCACCATACTACCCACTTCTCACTCACGATCTCTCTTCATTTCTCACAGAGGAGAAAAAAAAACATCACTCTCATCTCTCCCTCTCTCTCTCTCTCAGAGTTACCCATTTCTCCTCCCTAGAGAAACCTACCGAACCCTAACCCCAAATTCCCTTCACCCGACCCTCACCCTCCTCCCGAGCTCGGCGCCGCCCAACCGCGCGACTCTCCCCCACCGTCCGCGCGCGGCGAACCCCTCGGCCGCACCCTCTCCCGTGGACCCCCAACTCCGCGCCCCCCCTTTCCGGCCAGATCTGCCCCGCCGGCGCCTCCCCCGTCCAGCGCGCGACCCCGCGCAGCTTCTTCTCCGGCGAGCCCGACCGGGGCGCCACCCTAGCCGCACCCTCGCGGCGAGTCCCCGCGTGCGCCCCGGCCAGCCAGCGCTCCAGCGCGCGCGGATCCCCCGCGCTGTCCCGAGCTCCGGCATCCTCGCTCCCCCGCGAGCCCCGCCGTCCGGTGACCGGCGCTCCCCGCGCCCTTTGTCTCGGCGCTGTCCAGATCTGTTGCTGACGTCGCTGCCCTTCGCGGGATCTTTTCTGGCCAGCATGCCCATTCTGGACTTTTCCGACGTTTTCGACGTCGACGCCGCTGCGGGATTATTATTATTCTTTCTATATCATCTGAGAGCTCTAGCCGAGCACCCCGAGGTATAAATTCTCTGTCCCGTTGCTTTTCATTGGTAGTCTATGATGATATCGGTCCCCGGTTTCCCCTTCGAAAATCCGGTTAGCTACGTGATAGTTTCGGTTAGCTACGTTAGCATTTTCTGTGATATTGTCTGCTGAGATTTGTGTGTTGTTGGTTTGATTGCGGGAATCCCGGGTATTTCGGGAAGGTTCTGGTGGTTGGAAATTATTTCGGTTGTTATATTTTCGGGATTATTATTTGGTTGGAACAATTGCAGGTTTTGTGGCGCATTTTCTAGTTTTGGGTTGTCCCGAAATAGAGGAAATGCTGCCCAAATTTTTACAAAACTTTATTTATTTTGATTTCAAATAGGTTTTTCGGAAAATGAATTTAAAACTGATTTTCGGGCGACGACCGTACCGGTCTGTGGGCCCTAGCGAAATGCAAACGCACGGTCCGACCGGGCGTTGAGGTATTAGCTAGATTTGATGATGGACCGAGTCTGAGACTCCAACTTTTAATTTAAATTATTTTATTTAATGTTTAAGTTATTTATTATAGTTATTTATTTACGGCACATTTTATTTAGTAACTAAATCATTTTCTCTTATTTTATGTAAAAAGAATTATACAGGACATAAGCCCATAACTCTAGGATGATTAGCTGTGCCCATGTATTGCATAGTGTAGGTTTTACTTTCTTTTCTGGGTTGATGTTGATTTTGGGTGGTTTGATTTGGACGTGTAATCGTAGTTAGAACGTAATCTATTCTCGTTTATAATTAATTAGGAATTAAATAAATAGATAAAATATTAGTAGGATAACTAGTTCATGATTTGCCACTGTAAGAAACTATATTTTTATAGATATATTACAAAAATACAAAGTTTTCCAAAGATAATTGGTCCTTGTATTATTTTCCAAATAATCAAATTAATCGGTTTAAATCAACGCACGTAGCATGCGACGTAATCGTTAGCTGTAACTTAATACAACTTAAAACCTGACTAGGACTTACTACTAGAGATTGCAACTAGCACACTTAGTCTGGTTATTCAAGGATCTAAGTCGAGTTCTCAACTGTAGGAACTCGAAGACATACCTGACGTTCCTCCTCGGTAGCAACTCGTCTTTCCAGTCATCTAAAATAAGGCAAGTTTCGGATTATGTATTCCTGTATTTTATTTAGTAAAGTTAAGCTGCATGTTAAACCACACTGCTGGCATGGAACTCTATCTTAGGGTTCAACTACCGACTGATACTGTTACTGAATGTGGGACTGGGGGAATAGTATAGGCGTTTATGACCAAAGCCCCTATTGAAATTACTGTGTTAGCTTACCCCTCTCACACACGGGGATAAGCCATATCGTATCGCTAGGATACTACTGATCAACCCAAGCCGGTCATAGACGTTTGCATATTCAAATCACACAGAACTATTTTAAACTGCTGAAAATATTATTTCAAACTGTTTACCCTGCACTTTTCAATTACTATTTAAATTATGAGATGCATATTTCGTTCTTGCTCCCTCCTGACTGAAGACAATATTTTAGGTAACACTGAGGATGAAGAGCTATATTATAATAGCTATTATGATCCGGTTCTCTACCCTGCGACGGTACCGGAGCCGTCTCTGGAGGACGCTGATCCTGGGACTGCTGAACCTGATGCTTAGATAGTTTCCATTTCTGCATTTTCTTCTTTATTTGGAGTTTGTAGTTTATTTCAGCTTTTCCCTTCCAGTTGTATTTCTGAATATTTCATTAAACAAGTTTCAAATTCCGAATAGAACCGTTGTGACAAATGTACTTGTGTTGTTGTGAATACCTGCAATGGAACAACTTACTGCCGCCGTCTCACCACGGTGCAGGCTGGGCATGGTCCGGTTCGACCTATTAACTTGGGATCGGGTCGTGACATATTTTCAATGGTGGCCCATGCAGGTCCACAACAACAACAACTTAGGAAAACCTATCTAGAAACAATTAGAACACTAGAACATCAACTTGTCACAACATAGGGCCAAAATATTTTATTATTAAATATTTTTGATTGATATAGACTGGTAGGCTACCTTGCTTATGTATTGCAACCTATAATTTCCAGAATATGACCAAGGGAACGACCACCCCTGTTGGTGATGCGGTGCCATCTCCCGATCGCACTCCATCCCTGCAATTGACCGACCGGCCCCATGAATCACCAGCACCTGGCGCCGCTTCTGGAACTGCAGATCAAGCGGCGGACCCTACCTTTTCTCGGGCTGAGGTGCAGGTCACTGCAACAGTAGCTGCTCAAGCTGTGGCCTCAGTGCCCGATAACTCCACCGACCTCGCAAGCTTGTTGCGAGGTGTACTTGAAGGTCAGAAAGCCCAAGCTGAAGCCCAGAAAGCTCAAGCAGAAGCCCATCATGAGCAGAACGCGATCATGAGGGAAGGCATGGAGAATGCCCATAAACTGGCGATAGCTGCTTTCGAGAGCAGAGAAGCGCCTCAATCGGAACCAAGACCGGCTAAGGTAAGCATAGTTCTAGAGTTAGTTTATGCAACTTTAAGAGCCATTTAATCTAATGGGAGATATAATGATGTTTGAAGGTCGGTGACATTGAGAGTTTTAAGAAGCAAGGCCCTCGACCTTTCAAAGGAACCGAGGGTATTATCTACGCCGATGAATGGCTAGATAGCATGGAGCGTCTCTTGAGCGTCGCTCGACTCCTGGAGGACCTCAAGACTGAAGCTGTAGGACTCCAACTACAGGATGTGGCGAGCACCTGGTATCGGAATGAACCCCGACTCCAGGACAAGCAGCTCGACTGGGACACTTTCAAGAAGCTGTTCCGAAGGAAGTTCTTCCCGACATCGGAGATGCGGGACATGGAAAGGCAATTCCAGGACCTAAAGCAGGGAAACATGACGGTCAGCGAGTATGCGGCAGAGTTCGGCCGACTAAGCCGCTTTGCCAAGAACCTGGTAGCTGATCCAAAGGATCGTGCTGAGCGATTCAGGTATGGCTTACGAGAAGAGATTCGCACCCCTGTGATCGCAGGTGGCGCGAAGACCTATGAGAGGATCCTGATCCGAGCCCAAGATGTGGAGAAGAGCCAGCCCTTTCGATCCAAGAGGGAGTACCCTGGGAATAGCAACTACCAGGGTAACCAGAAGAAGCCTCATGTCAGCAATTTCAACAACAGCAGGCCCCAACACCAGCAGCAGCACCATCAAGCAAGGAACAACGACAAGTTGCCGCAGAAGCAGATTCCTGTCTGCGACTACTGCAAGAGACCGGGGCACCAGGCGACTATCTGCAGGAAGAGACTAGGACACTGCCTAGTTTGTGGGTCTGCCACCCACCAAGTGAGGGACTGCCCCTCATCCCAATTCCGGAGCGGAGGAGCACAGAAGAAGGCTCCCCTACCTACTCAGCAGCAACAGTTTGGACATCACCAACAGAAGACCGGGCGAGCTTATGCCCTAGCAGCTGAAGAGCAGGAGCCAGAGCAGGAACCCACCGCAGATGTTATCACAGGTTCCATTTTCGTGTTTTCACATCCTGCTCTCGTATTATTTGATTCGGGTGCATCACATAGTTTTATTTCATCCAAGTTTATATCTGCACACCATATAGATTCGGGACTTAGCAAAGTGATTAATAGGGTTATGACCGGTGGTGGACCTATACCCATCACTGAGGCTTGTAATTGTCCCATAACCATATCTGGCCATCAGTTTTCAATACCCTTACTAGTGATGCCCCTGCCCAACTATGATGTAGTCCTAGGGATGGACTGGTTAAGTGAATAGCATGCGCTGATAGATTGTCACCGAGGATGTGTAATCTTCAGCCCACCAGGAGAACCAGAGTTTGTAATCTCTCGGGCTCCGAAAGATATGAAGAGTATTTCCTACTCCTCTATCACCGAAGAACCCGGGCCTCCTCACCCTATTATTGCGAAATTTATGGACGTCTTTCCAGATAGTCTTCCAGGATTGCCGCCGGATCGAGGTATGGAATTCACCATCGATTTAGTACCTGGCTCTTTCCCTATTTCTCGGGGATGCTACAGAGTCAACCCTAAGGAGGCTAAGGAGATGAAAGATCAGATCGACGAGCTGAAGTCGCAAGGATTCATCAGAGACGGAGCTTCACCCTGGGGAGTACCAGTATTGTTCGTGCCCAAGAAGGATAGAACTGTGAGGATATGCATAGACTACCGGGCATTGAACAACATCACCATCAAGAACAAGTACCCCCTGCCCTGGATCAACGACCTGTTTGATCAACTGAGTGGAGCCAAGGTATTTTCAAAGATAGATCTCAGATCGGGCTACCATCAAATCAAGGTCAGGAAGGAAGATATTCCCAAGACGGCATTCAACACCAAGTATGGACAGTTTGAATTCTTGGTCATGCCGTTTGGACTGACGAATGCTCCTGCGGTATTCATGAACCTCATGAACAAGGTTTTCCATGAATATCTGGACCAGTTTGTTGTTGTCTTTATCGACGACATACTGATCTATTCGAAGACGGAGGAAGAGCATGAAGAGCACTTGAGAAAAGTGCTGAGTACCTTGAGGAAGGAGAAGCTCTATGGTAAGCTATCCAAATGTGAATTCTTTTTAGACAAGGTGGAATTTTTGGGCCATGTTGTCACAGGAAAAGGAATTTCGGTGGATCCAAAGAAGATAGCTGCTATCGAGAAGTGGACTGCACCAAGCTCGGTTGCAGAGATCAGGAGCTTTTTGGGACTGGCTGGCTACTACCGGAAGTTCGTGAAGGATTTCTCCAAGATCGCGGAGCCAATGACGAAGCTTACCAGGAAGAATGAAGAGTTCATATGGTCTGAAGCGTGCCAGTCAGCTTTTAAGGAACTGAGAGAGGCTCACAACTGCACCGATACTTGCGCTACCCGCAGGTACCGGAGGATTCTCAATCTATAGTGATGCTTTCGGAAAAGGACTGGGCTGCGTTCTTCAACAACACGGGAAAGTGATTGCCTATGCATCTAGACAATTGCGGACTCATGAGAAGAACTACCCCACACATGACTTGGAGCTTGCAGCGGTGATTTTTGCCTTGAAGCTATGGAAGTACTACCTGTATGGAGAGCGAGTGGAAATATTTACAGACCACAAAAGTCTGAAATATGTTTTCACTCAGAAGGAGCTGAACATGAGACAAAGACGATGGCTGGAGCTAATGAAGGACTTTGATATCAACCTGCAGTACCACCCGGGTAAGGCTAATGTTGTTGCAGATGCACTTAGTCGTTACCCAATGGCGATGTTCTTGACCAAGGAGCGCCATTTGCTGGAAGACATGGAGAAGCTTGGATTGGAAGTTGTACTGCCCGAGGCAGAAATGAAGAAGCTTGGAAGAGAAGCCATCGTACCAGGAGCTGAACCATCATTGATGCAGTTGCAAGTGCGCTCGAGTCTTATGGACAAGATCAAGGAGACACAATTTTAAGACGAGACGCTTTGCAAACTCAGAGACCAAGTGCTGGCAGGAACACTTGAAGGATTTTCAATCGCTAGCAACGGAGCATTGAAGAATGGTACGAGGCTGTGCGTACCAACTGGCGAACTGAGGAACGAGCTGATGCAAGAAGCGCACCAGTCGCAGTACTCTATACACCCTGGAGCCAACAAGATGTACCGGGATATGTGGACTATAGTATGGTGGTACGGAATGAAGAAGGACGTATCCAGGTATGTGGCAAGATGTTTAATTTGTCAGCAAGTTAAAGCCAGCAGGCAGAGACCAGCAGGATTATTGCAGCCGCTCGACATTCCGGAGTAGAAATGGGAGCACATCACGATGGATTTTGTATCGGGACTGCCTCGATCCCAAGGAGGGAAGAATACCATCTAGGTTATAGTGGACCGACTGACAAAGTCAGCTCACTTTATCCCCTTCAAGGTTGGTTTATCCACCGAGAAGTTGGTAGCACTGCACATGCGGCACATCTACCGGATTCATGGAGTTTCGGTAAGTATTGTATCTGACAGAGATACCAGATTTACCTTACATTTTTGGAAGAGTTTGCATGACAGCTTGGGGATCCAACTGAAGTTCAGCACCGCCTACCACCCTCAGACTGACGGGCAATCGGAGAGAACAATCCAGATGCTAGAAGATATGCTGAGATCATGCGTCCTGGAATTTGGAGGGTCTTGGGAAGACCACTTGCACTTGGTAGAGTTTTCTTACAACAACGGCTACCAAGCTAGCATCGGGATGATACCGTTCGAGGCACTCTATGGACGTCGTTGCCACACCCCTCTTGCCTGGGACGACGTCGGAGAACGAGTGATGCTTGGACCCGAGATGGTGACCGAAGCAGCAGAGAAAGTGAGAATGATCAGGGACAAGCTTCGGATAGCACAAGACAGACAAAAGCATTGGGCCGATTGCAGCAGACGGCCTTTGGAGTTTGAAGCAGGCGATAGTGTATTTGTGAAGATCTCGCCTACCAGAGGAACAATTCGCTTCGGCAGAGCAGGAAAATTGAGCCCCAGGTATATTGGTCCATTTGAGATACTTAACAGGATTGGAGAAGTGGCTTATCGGGTAGCTCTACCCCCAAGTCTCGAAGGCGTCCACAACGTCTTCCACGTCTCGCAGCTGAGACGCTACATCCCGGACCCGAGCCATATCTTGGACCACTCAGAGCTGGAGATTGGACCAAGCCTCACAATGCCAGAGAAACCAGTGGCAATTTTGGACCGAGGCGAAAAGAGGACCAGGAACACCGTGACGCCAATAGTCAGAGTGATGTGGCATCACAACTCACCAGACGAGTCGACCTGGGAGCGAGAAGACCAGATGCGGGAGCAGTACCCGTACCTGTTTGAGACTTGAGGTAATCTCTAACCTTACTTTAATTTCGAGGACGAAATTTTCTAAGGAGGAAAGATTGTGAAACCCATTGTTTGTAAATAAATATTAAATAGTGTTTCATTAATATTTCAAAATTATTATTATTATTAATAATATTATTATTAAATATTTTTTGATGGAAAGAATTTCGAAAATTATTAAAACAAGGCTTTTTGATTTTTGGACCCAGACCCGAGTCCGAGCCCAGACCCAGGCCTGAGCCCAAATCTTTTCTATTTTCTTAAATCCAATTTGGACTTGCTTAATTCTTTAAAAAAAAATTTTATTTAGGCTGGTCCCGAAGGACCAGCAACTTTTCCCACTACTTGGTAAACTGCTACCCATTCTCTCTCTTCCCAATTCTCTCTCGTTCACACATTTCCCTCAAATTCCTCCCCCCATTTCCCTTAAACACCTCACCATACTACCCACTCCTCACTCACGATCTCTCTTCATTTCTCACAGAGGAGAAAAAAAACATCACTCTCATCTCTCCCTCTCCCTCTCAGAGTTACCCATTTCTCCTCCCTAGAGAAACCTACCGAACCCTAACCCCAAATTCCCTTCACCCGACCCTCACCCTCCTCCCGAGCTCGGTGCCGCCCAACCGCGCGACTCTCTCCCGCCGTCCGCGTGCGGCGAACCCCTCGGCCGTACCCTCTCCCGCGGACCCCCAACTCCGCGCCCCCTTTCCGGCCAGATCCGCCCCGCCGGCGCCTCCCCCGTCCAGCGCGCGACCCCGTGCAGCTTCTTCTCCGACGAGCCCGACCAGCACGCCACCCTAGCCGCACCCTCGCGGCGAGTCCCCGCGTGCGCCCCGGCCAGCCAGCGCTCCAGTGCGCGCGGATCCTCCGCGCTGTCCCGAGCTCCGGCATCCTCGCTCCCCCGCGAGCCCCGCCGTCCAGTGACCGGCGCACCCCGCGCCCTTTGTCTCGGCGCTGTCCAGATCTGTTGCTGACGTCGCTGCCCTTCGCGGGATCTTTTCTGGCCAGCGTGCCCATTCTGGACTTTTCCGACGTTTTCGACGTCGACGCCGCTGCGGGATTATTATTATTCTTTCTATATCATCTGAGAGCTCTAGCCGAGCACCCCGAGGTATAAATTCTCTGTCCCGTTGCTTTTTATTGGTAGTCTATGATGATATCGGTCCCCGGTTTCCCCTTCGGAAATCCGGTGAGCTACGTGGTAGTTTCGGTTAGCTACGTTAGCATTTTCTGTGATATTGTCTGCTGAGATTTGTGTGTTGTTGGTTTGATTGCGGGAATCCCGGGTATTTCGGGAAGGTTCTGGTGGTTGGAAATTATTTCGGTGGTTATATTTTCGGGATTATTATTTGGTTGGAATAATTGCAGGTTTTGTGGCGCATTTCCCAGTTTTGGGTTGTCCCGAAATAGAGGAAATGCTGCCCAAATTTTTACAAAACTTTATTTATTTTGATTTCAAATAGGTTTTTCGGAAAATGAATTTAAAACTGATTTTCGGGCGACGACCGTACCGGTCTGTGGGCCCTAGCGAAATGCAAACGCACCGGTCCGACCGGGCGTTGAGGTATTAGCTAGATTTGATGATGGACCGAGTCTGAGACTCCAACTTTTGATTTAAATTATTTTATTTAATGTTTAAGTTATTTATTATAGTTATTTATTTACGGCACATTTTATTTAGTAACTAAATTATTTTCTCTTATTTTATGTAAAAAGAATTGTACAGGGCATAAGTCCATAACTCTAGGATGATTAGCTGTGCCCATGTATTGCATAGTGTAGGTTTTACTTTCTTTTCTGGGTTGATGTTGATTTTGGGTGGTTTGATTTGGACGTGTAATCGTAGTTAGAACGTAATCTATTCTCGTTTATAATTAATTAGGAATTAAATAAATGGATAAAATATTAGTAGGATAACTAGTTCATGATTTGCCACCGTAAGAAACTATATTTTTATAGATATATTACAAAAAATACAAAGTTTTCCAAAGATAATTGGTCCTTGTATTATTTTCCAAATAATCAAATTAATCGGTTTAAATCAACGCACGTAGCATGCGACGTAATCGTTAGCTGTAACTTAACACAACTTAAAACCTGACTAGGACTTACTACTAGAGATTGCAACTAGCACACTTAGTCTGGTTATTCAAGGATCTAAGTCGAGTTCTCAACTGTAGGAACTCGAAGACATACCTGACGTTCCTCCTCGGTAGCAACTCGTCTTTCCAGTCATCTAAAACAAGGCAAGTTTCGGATTATGTATTCCTGTATTTTATTTAGTAAAGTTAAGCTGCATGTTAAACCACACTGCTGGCACGGAACTCTATCTTAGGGTTCAACTACCGACTGATACTGTTACTGAATGTGGGACTGGGGGAATAGTGTAGACGTTTATGACCAAAGCCCCTATTGAAATTACTGTGTTAGCTTACCCCTCTCACACACGGGGATAAGCCATATCGTATCGCTAGGATACTACTGATCAACCCAAGCCGGTCATAGACGTTTGCATATTCAAATCACACAGAACTGTTTTAAACTGCTGAAAATATTATTTCAAACTGTTTACCCTGCACTTTTCAATTACTATTTAAATTATGAGATGCATATTTCGTTCTTGCTCCCTCCTAACTGGAGACAACATTTTAGGTAACACTGAGGATGAAGAGCTATATTATAATAGCTATTATGATCCGGTTCTCTACCCTGCGACGGTACCGGAGCCGTCTCTGGAGGACGCTGATCCTGGGACTGTTGAACCTGATGCTTAGATAGTTTCCATTTCTGCATTTTCTTCTTTATTTGGAGTTTGTAGTTTATTTCAGCTTTTCCCTTCCAGTTGTATTTCTGAATATTTCATTAAACAAGTTTCAAATTCCGAATAGAACCGTTGTGACAAATGTACTTGTGTTGTTGTGAATACCTGCAATGGAACAGCTTACTGCCGCCGTCTCACCACGGTGCAGGCTGGGCATGGTCCGGTTCGACCCATTAACTTGGGATCGGGTCGTGACAATAAGAATTAAACAGCAAAATAATAAAAGTATGGAGAGCTTCATTGAAAGATTCAGAAGAGAAGCCCTCAAAATGCCTCTCGGAACTCCCGATGCCGTCACTATCGACACTTGCAAGTCGAATCTCTTACCAATCATCAGCATGTGGACAGGATCCACTCAATTCCAAGATTGGCCTTCTTTCATCGTCAGTGCCAAAGCCGTCGAAGTCAGTGCTGAGACCTTCAAAGGCCTGGGGGTACAAATGACTCCTAAATCAAATCAGAGTACCGGTAATAATGCTCGACCCAACAATCGTAAAGGAAAAGAGACTCTCGAAGTCAATCTCCAAAGCAAAAATTAAGAGGTAATGTCTGCTCAAGCTACCCCAGCCCCAACAAATCAACAACAGAGACCTCCTCGGCCGAAGAAAGAGTATCCTTTTGACGATGATGATGTTCAGGGCATCATTGAATGCTTGCTCAAAGGTAACAAGATACAATTACCAGAAATCAAAAAACCTGATGAAGCCAACAAGACGGATCATCCAAAATACTGTCCATATCATAGAATGCTGGGTCATACAATCCGGTCTTGCTATGTATTAAAAGGAAAGATCCAGGAAATAATTAAATCAGGAGCTGTGACACTGACACCTAAAGACAAGACAGTCACAGCAAATGTGATTTCAATACAGTTCGGTGACTTCCCTCCGTTAATGGTGAAAAGTGGGATTATTCCTATTCCCAAAGCAACTCTTGAAGTTGTGAACATCCCACCAGCACAGAATGAAGGACTTGTTCCTGTTACAACTAAAAAAGGAGAGATCATGTGGATTTACCCGGATTTAATGACAGAGTTCGAGACGTCTTCCTCTTCTCCTCAGAAGACTCCTTTGTCTAAAAAGAAGCCCGAAAAGATTAAGTCATGCAATGTGACTCCTAGTATCACGCCCAATCTTTCTCTAACCTCTACTTTCATTTTGGTAGGAAATTCACCCCCTACGGAAGTAGAAACTATACCTCAATCCGAAGACAGATACAAACCTGCGTTTCATCTATATAGTTCACAATCTCGTAAATTAATGACGAAGATGGGTTATGATCTAGCCATTGCTCCTAGTTTAAACTCAGGCAAAGGACTCCGAGCACCTCTAGCCCTCACTTTGAGACATAATTAATCTCGTGTTGGTCTCGGTTTCTGGACTGAAGCTCTTATCAAGCACAAAAGAGCCAAGAGCAAGATGAAGGATTGCAATATGGTCTCAATAGACCCTGAACCTGAACATGATGTTGAAGCTCTCTCCGGAACCCGGTCAGGAAAAACATACTTGAAAGATTATGCTGAAGTTCCTGAAGAAATTTCTGATGTCCCTCCAGTTGTAGCTCCAGCACCCATTTCTAATGAAGGACCTTCAAATGCTCCTGTTGAGACAGTTCCTTCTAAACCAACAGCAGCTGACAAAGGCAAACAACAAGTCCGCTTCGACAAACCATTGAAGAAGTCTTCTCCTACAGGACTTGACAGGCCTTATAATTTTGATATATTGGCTCAACTAGCCAATACACCAGCTAAATTGTCAATCTTTGAGCTCTTACGCCTCTCTAAAGAGACTCGAAAAACTCTGAGTGAAGCGTTGTTGCAAGCAGAAACCTGCCTGACTTTCCTCAAGAAGCTGGAAACAGAACCAGTCTTTCGTCTTCATTGCCATAATGTATTGGAATTAATTCCAAACATTACCTTTACGCAAGACGATATGCTGCTAGAGGATAATCGACATGACCGTCCTTTATATTATACAGGATATATCGATTCTATGAAGGTTGATCGTCTACTGATTGATCCAGGATCCGTTCTCAGTATTATGCCAAAAACTATGCTAGATGCACTGAAAATACCCGTGCATAGTCTTTCCAGTACTATCACTACCATCCTGGGATTCAATCAAGGAAAAAGTGAGCCTTTGGGCAAGATTCGCCTCAAATTTCAAATAGGCAATCTTCGCACTAAGGTTACTTTCTACATCATCGACAATCATGGTTGCTCATATAATACTCTATTGGGGAGACCATTCTTGCATGAACATAATATTGTTCCCTCGACTCTTCATCAATGCTTCAAATATGTTGATGATAATGGAAAAGTTCAAAAGGAAGTTGCAGATCTCTATCCATTCAGAGGAGTCGAAGCTTACTTCAATGACGCTCGCATGTACAAAGATGAATACTCAAAAGTCTTGCAAGCTATGGATAACGACGATGAGACATCAAAAGTCGACACCTTTGTTATTCCTGTAAAAGGGCGTATCACTCATCCGCAGTCTCTTAAACCATCTGAAGAAGGTTCACTGATAATTCCTGTCAGTGGACGTACTACTGCATTGTCTTCCCAAGCTCCACAAAGTTCGCTGATAATTCCTGTCAGTGGACGCACCACTCCCCCTCCATCTTCTCAGGCTAGACCAGATACTCTAGTCATTCCGGTCAGTAGACGTACTACTTATCCACGATCTTCTTCAAGGGAGCTCACCTCTTCTGAGCCTTTTGTTATCGATCTTAATCGAAACAAAACTTCTGATCACTTTTCTTCTCCCCCTTTAGTTATTAATTTGACTAAGTCTGATAAGGCTCAGCCTTCTTCTGTAAATACAGCATCTAATATTAATGAAGCATCTTCTTTACAGTATATTGATGTCTATAATCATGTACAAAGTTATTTACAATTGCTAGATAGCTTAAAGCCACTAACTATAGGAGTTGTTCAAACTCTTCACATAGAAGTATCATTAGAGTCTGTACAAAAATCATACTTCATGGTCCCTATTAGAAAGCTGGAAGAAAATCCAATATTCTTCCATAAAGGATCCCAGAACACTCCTAACCAGGAAGAAGATGACAAAAACGATGATACTGGAAGGTTACAATTACGTCGCTACAGTCAGCAGTCCAAGAATATCATCAAGAATATGGGTTATGACTTCAGAACCAGCCTCAATAATGGAAAAGGAAGAAGAATGCATGTTCGAATTCCTCCATTAACATACGGAAGGACAAAATGTGGTTTAGGTTATATTGCTCCTATCTCTTTTATCAACGCAGTCCATGAGGCTTCAGAATCCGATGGAGACGAACGATCTGAGTCTTCCGATTCCCTCTCTTGGGATTCTGACACAAGTATTGGCGATTTTCATCGTTCTGTTCTATCCATCAATATGGTCTCTGTCGATGGCTCACAAGAAAATGATGAAGATGAGGATGATTTTGAAATATCACCCGAATCAGAACAATGGGTTCAAAGATTAGATAATCAATGGGAATTCAGGTTTGAGCAAAGAGATCCTCCCACTGAAGATAAATTGATCCAAATTGATGTTGGTGAAGAGGGGTCTCCCAAACCAATATTCATCAGCGAAAGTCTTTCAGAAACAGATAAGCAAGACATGATCAAGCTTATTCATGATTATATCGATGTCTTCGCCTGGAGCTACGAGGATATGCCAGGACTAGATCCAAAGATCGTAATGTACAAACTTAATATCATGCCAAATGCTAAACCGGTCAAACAACAACAACGACAATTTCGTCCAGACATTATGGATGCAATTGAAGTTGAAGTCAACAAACTTATGACTTTCGGATTTATTCGAGAGGAACAACATCCTGAATGGGTGGCTAACATCGTTCATGTCCTCAAAAAGACTGGCAAGATCCGAGTCTGTATAGACTTTCGCGATCTCAATGCGGCTTGTCCTAAAGATGAGTTCCCTCTTCCAATCACCGACGTCATGATCGATAACACGTGTGGTTTCGAACGAATGTCATTCATGGATGGGTATTCGGGGTATAATCAAATCAAAATATTTCCAGATGACGAGAGACATACTTCCTTCAGAACGCCGATTGGTACATACTGTTATACAGTGATGCCGTTTGGTCTCAAAAATACAGGAGCTACATATCAGCGAGCAATGAGCACTATATTCCGTGAACATCTCTGGAAAATAGTCGAATGCTATGTTGATGATATTGCAGTTAAAAGTCGATGAAAGAAGGACCATATCCAAGATTTGAAGACTATCTTCGATTTAATGCGTCAGCATCAACTTAAAATGAACCCTACTAAGTCCTTCCTGGGCGTCTCTAGTGGTAAATTTCTCGGCTTCGTCATTACCGCTAAAGGTATACACGTGGATCCCGAGAAGATCAAAGCCATCCAAGAGATGCGTCCTCCACGCACCTTAAAAGAGCTACGAGGATTTCAAGGAAGAATTGCTTATATCAGGAGATTCATTTCCAACTTATCAGGACGCTGCAGACCATTCAACAAACTTCTGAAGAAAGGTGTATCTTTTGTCTGGAACGAAGAATGTCAAAAAGCATTTGACGATATCAAAGAGTATCTTATGAACCCTCCGATTTTGGTACCTCCCGTCTCGGGAATACCATTCCTTCTATATGTTCGAGCCATGGATCATTCTCTCAGTGCATTACTCGCCCAGAAAAATAAAGATGGCCATGAACAGGCTATTTATTATCTCAGTCGCACAATGACAGGTGCTGAACCGCGTTATTCCCCAATCGAGAAAGAATGCTTAGCATTAATGTTTGCCGTTTAGAAGACGCGACATTATATTATCGGTCAAACGATTCACGTCATTTCCAGAGTGAATTCCATCAGGATTATGATGAAGAAACCCGATATTCTCAACTCCAGACTGGCTAATTGGGGAATCTTATTAGCTCAATACGACATGCATTATATTCCTCAAAAGTCAATTAAAGGACATGCTCTTGCTGATTTTCTGGCAGCTCATACGGTTCCAGAAGATTCTAAATTATATGATGAGATTCCAGATGAAGTTCTGGATTCAAATCTGATTTCTGAAGAAACTCCTACCTGGCGTCTATTCTTTGATGAAGCATCTAGAATAGGTCCTAATGGCGATATTGTCGCCGGAGTTGGGATTGTTCTCATATCCCCAGAAGGGCTGACTATTCAGAGGGCTTATTCTTTGGATCAATCATGTTCAAACAATGTAGCCGAATACAATGCATTGCTCATCGGTCTTCAACTTGCTAAACATCTGGATATCCAATATTTAGAAGTTTATGGAGATTCCAAGCTTATCATCAATCAGATCAGAGGAACGTATGAAGTCCGTCACCAAGATTTGATACCTTATCATCGAGCAGCACTCTCTATGGCCTCCTCCTTTGAAGGTTTCTTTATTGAACATGTTCGACGAGCCTATAATGCAGAAGCCGGTGCTTTGGCTAATCTTGCTGCTGTGTTAGCCATACCAATCAGACGTCAGCAAGTGATAGTGGTTCATAACCGAGAACTATTCTATATTGAGAATAATTTGGCTTTGGGTTTTTTCCATAATTCAGACGAAAATTCTTTCAACCTTGGTGAATTTTTATCCAACCTTAGCACTGGATTAAGGTTTGACAAAGTATCTTCATCTTCTTCTGATTCTACTATGGAATATGTCTTTTCTAACAAAATAGAAGCCATAACTGAAGATTGGAGACGTCCATTTTTAGACTTTGTGTTGTATGACATACTTCCCGACAATCCGAGTGAAGCAACATCTATCCAGCGTCGATCTCTCAGATTCTATTATAATCATACAACGAAGACACTATATCGTCGGGCCTACGACGGTCTTCTCCTCCGATGCATCGCTGGTGAAGAAGCACAACAGATTATCCGTGAGGCACATGATGGTGTTTGCGGAGCCCATCAACCAGGTCCTAAACTTCAAGATCGTATCCGACGCATGGGTTATTATTGGCCCACGATGGTGGCTGATGCCATTCAATATGCTCGAAAATGTAAAGCTTGTCAAATTCATGCAGACTTTATCCATCAACCATCAGAGTTCTTACACCCAACAATGGCATCATGGCCCTTTGAGGCTTGGGGCATGGATGTCATTGGTCCTATCAACCCACCATCATCAAAAGGACATCGGTTTATTCTAGCAATAACCGATTACTTTTCCAAATGGGCTGAAGCAATCCCGTTATCTGAAGTCAAAACTTCTAATGTCATCAACTTTGTCAAACATCATGTCATTTATCGATTTGGTGTTCCTCGGCGTATTATTCATGATAACGGACCGTAGTTCGTCAGTCAGAAATTTACTCGATTCTGCGACGACCATCGAATCAATAATTTAGCTTCAACAGCATATAATCCAGCAGCTAATGGATTGGCAGAAGCTTTCAATAAAACGATCATCAAAATCTTGAAAAAGTTTGTTTCTTCCAACAAACGCAACTGGAGCGAGAAGCTTGGTGAATGTTTATGGGATTACCGCACCACAGTTCGCAATACGACTGGATGTACGTCTTTCTCTTTGGTATATGGGTGTGAAGCAGTTCTTTCCCTTGAGATCCAGATTCCTTCTTTAAGAATCGCAATCTCCAATGAACTTACAACAAAAAGTAATGATCGTCTTCGACTTCAAGAGCTGGAAGCTTTAGATGAAAAGCGATTGTATGCTCAACAAAATATCGAGCTGTATCAGGCCCGAGTTTCAAAAGCTTTTAACCGGAAAGTAAAAGTCAGAGCATATCAGAAGGGAGAACTGGTCCTTACTGTCAGACGTCCTATGACTATGACACATATGAGCAAGGAGAAATTCGACGCAAAATGGGAAGGCCCATTCGTAGTAAACAAAGTCTTCTCTAATGGAGCATATCAGCTTGCCTCTATGGATGGTAAAGTCACGATGATGCCTATCAATGACAAATTCTTAAAGAAATATTATGTATAAATTTCATCAATATATAATATTTTCATTATTCCCGAGCAAATATAAAATCAGAGTTAAATTCTTCTCTACAAAAATTATCTCGATATCATTATCCCCAGAGGAAACTGATATTCTACCACGTATCATCTTCCCAGAGAATTTGATATTCTGTCTTATTAGATCCCCAGTGGGTTTAATAAAGATCTCGTATAGAAAATCATGTCCATATTACCTCTGAATTTTCTATCCCAGTATCATACTTTCTATTCTATGAAAATGATATCTAGTCTTTTGATTTCCGAGTTCAAAGATCATGGAAAATAGAGTCCAAAGATATCTTTATATCTGAATTCTGTTTTCTCTAATCAGTATTAAACTAAAATTATCTTTGGTTTAATATCGTCTGATAGAATTACAAAGTTTATTTGTATATTCTATTCTATTGAAATATGTCATGTATTATTTACCTCTGAACATGTTTTCTACAAAAATATCATCCACAGAATTGAAATCAAGTCAAAGATATTCATTTATTCAATCAAAGTCAAAACTACAAGTGGGTATCAAAAAAATTCAACACATGAAAAATATAAAAGATCTATTTAGGAGGAGTAATTATCTCCTGAATACGAACAATTACATTATTCATCTTTTCTTCATGAGCTTTGTGGATTCGCTCTGCTGCTTCAACTCCAACCATTCGTTGGTCATAATCCGCGATAATAAAGCTACGACGGTTTGTCTCTTCAATCTGGTTAGCTTGCATCAGTTCTCGCTCTTGCTGTAGAAGTTGGCAGCGTTCAGCTTCAGATATACGAGCAGTGGCAATCTCCGATTGCTCTTTTTCCATGAAGGCAATTCGCTCCTGGAGACGAGCCAGCTCCTCCTTCAACTTCTGAAGTTCTTCAGCTCTTGATGCTTCATCTTTCTCCAAACGCTCCATATTCTGACGAGTGGTTATTATTTCTTCATCTTTTGCTATTAACTCTTCAGAAGACAGAGCGAGGAATTCTTTCAAAGCAGTGTGCTGAGCTTGAGCTTCATTTTCCAATTGGGCGATCTCAGCTGCAGTCAAAGGCTTAATATCCTCCTTTTTGATCTTCCAGTACTTATAGATGGTTGCTTCTAAATCATCCAGGAGATGCTCAAAAAAGACACACTGAGTCTCATAGCCAGCCTGTCTCAAAGCTAAAAGCGGGAAATTAATCGCCGCTCGAAGACTCGAAAAAGACATAGTTTCATCCTTTATAAGTCGCCTTGAGAATGTATCCAGATATGAATAAATAATATCTGAATACATCTCCATGACTTTTGCTATCCCAGTTTCAAAACCGGGAGTCGCTGTAACTGTAAAGGAAGGAGCAGGAGTAGCCTCTATTCTGGGAGCTGAGGTGGGTGCTTTTGGGGAACTAAGCAAATGTGAACTCCCCTCACCCATATCAGTCTGGACAAGTGGGGCTTGAGTCGAACTCATTGCCGGTGCAGTTCCTACAACTGTTAGAATCAAAGAAGCATGATCAAAATTAAAAGACAATAAAGCAAGGAAAAGACAAAACTTTGCTAAATAAAATATTACCTGAAGCTGGTTCGTATTCTGTTTCTTTTGGATCATTCAGCCCAGCTCGTAATCTGTTCAGAGTGTTTTCTGACGCTGGATTTATTTCACTGCTGCCCGCCCCAGAAGTACTCGGAGCATGGACTTCTATTTCTAGAAGTTTCTCCGGCTCTGGAGTCAACCCTGAATGTTGACCAGCTGTCTTCAGTACATCAATTTGAGTGTGAGATGGTGGCTCATCTTCTATATCCATGTCCTCTTCTTCAAAAGAATGAGACGAAGGTTCATAGTCAACCTGTTCGTCGTCACTCTTATTGCTCTCCGAAACTTCAACAATTGGCTTGAGAGTAGTGGCTTCCTTCACTGATTCTCTCGAAATCAGTAAGTCATTAGCTGTTTTAGTCTGATTCTCGGCCTCTACCGCGGGTTGACTAGTCATCTGCGCATCATCGGCCGTTGGCGGAGTCAACTCCATATCAGAAGGCATAGATGGTTCAGCAGGTTCAGGCACATCCTCTTCAATAGGTTCTATCTTTACAGTAGAAGCAAGGGCAGCTTGCTTCTCTAAAGCCAATCGCTCGGCACGATTGGTGGGACTCTCTGCATCGAGACAAATCATAGATTTAGTCTTTGAAACTATCACCTTCCTTCCTATTCTTTTTGTTAGTGGAATAGTAGGATAATCATCTTTGGAGTCACTACCTGCTTCGTCCGCATCTTTGATTCGTATTCCACGATTACGAGCCTCTGCTCGAGTAACCCTTTTTGGAGCAGGTCCAGAAGCATCTTTGCCCCGCTTCCTTTTTGGTGTATTGTCGGCAGATACACTCTCTTCAGCACTCCCAATAGGTACATGTAATGGCTGATGAAGTTCATCAGAGAAGAAAGTTTCTAAAACTTCATCATAACCTTCATCAGTAGCGAGAGGATCTTCTCGGTCATGACAATCTCTTGGCAGGGCTGATTTGGTTGATCTCTTATCAACATGGATAAAGCTTTTACCTGAGATGCTGAATTTTTCATCAAAGGTATTAGTCGATACATAGAATTTGGCATAAGACGCCAACATTTTAGCTCCTCTCCGATAAGTAACCGGATCTGGCATGGAAAAGGTAGCCCCGGTGCCTTTAGCAATATAGTATATCCAAGCTCTGGCACCATCGATTAATCCGCCTTGGTAGCTAAAACATGTCGTTGCATTTCCCACATGCAACTGATCATAGCCAAATTACCGAGCAAACCTACTCGGAAGGTATGGCTCCAGATAGGTGACATCATCACGGCGGCAGATCAAGTGAGATGGCCTGATCCTCTTCAGCCATTCATGTTGAATATCATCTAATTCATTAGCACCGATGCCATCAATCAACTTCTCAGGCATGGTTTCATAACCAACAGGTGGAGGAACACAAGTGAAACTCCATAATTCTCCCCTGTTTAATATGGTTCTACAATCTGTTAGAGTGTCATACCTCCACTTTGGTGTGTGACGATATATTTCCAAAAAAGTATCGTCATGTCTGGCCATTCCAACACTCATGAGAGATTCGAAATGGAGAAGCAGCCACCCAAATAAATATGTAAAGGGCATTTCTACCCGGAAAAAAGTTGTGAGCTTCTTCTTTGCTAATTCAAACATCCTATCTGTATATGCCCTTAAGCCAGCATTCAGATGGTCTTGTACCCGAAAGTCAGACGGACTGCTGCAAAAATAACTCCTCTGTGCATCCTGTCTGCTGAACAGGTACCGGGTACTACAAATTTTCTCAGCCAGAGGGATATAAATTCGGCTAGATGACCTTCATCAGATAATTTCCGGCCACCTTGTTTTATATAAGTCTCCAACCTATCACCAGCTTTGTAGGTGTCTTCGTCTTCTTCAATGATGATGTCGTCATGGGTGGTGTCCTGGATTAGTTTGTCAATCTCAGCCTGACTCAAGGGTTTAAAGCGACCAACATATTGATCTGTCTTCTTCTTCTTCTGAACTTCTTCAGTGCGGCCTTGGAATAAATAGGCCATCCACTTAGAAGAATAGCAGTTGGAACCTCCCTCTGCACCTTGTGCCTTATAAAAAGCCTTACATATACTGTAATGGCACATTAATTCTTCAAATACATGAAGAACCAGTGGGTTGGCTTCGGAAATTTTGTTCATTTCATCAATGAAAGGAATATACTCTTCATATGGCAAATCTCCTGTTGGTAGCTGAGAAATGTATGCCATCTCATGGAGGGCGAATCCCATCTCGCCTCTTGGAGTCATGAAAGTGCCAGTACGGTAATTATACCTTTCCGCTAAGGCCAAGAACAAATCTGGGTTTGGCCTAAAACCATAATCGGTGCACTTAATGGCATTATATAGGCCTATCGCCTTTAACTGTTCCCCAAAGTTGTTAAGAATCCATCTTACAAGAACGGTCCATCTGGTATTTTCCGGGTTCACCAGACCAGTAAGCCTCATAGACTGCTTTGGGTAAACAGCATTTTCTAGCTGAACAAATTCATTTGCAAAGATTGGGACTCTAACTGGCCTCAGAAGTGCCGAGTCCTCAGGAGGAATGGTAGCTGGCAGCAATCCTCGCAAAACGGAGATATGTGGTTCAGTACCACTGCGAAATCTTCCTTGACTGTATCCTATCCATCCAACTTTTGCTTGACGGAATAGAGTGATATCCCACTTCATTTGCCTTTGATGACTTGCGTGGAATAAGCGAGCTATGTCGATGCTTTTGGACAAACCAGTCAGATATATTGGCTGATTCGCATCACCATCTCTATAATATGAGTATGACACTTTATCAAGAGCAGGCTGGGAGTTTATATCAATAGCATCTCCAAAAAAAATGCTGGCTTCAAATGGGTAGCACTATCCACACTCTGTAGAGGTAGTCCACTCATCATATTCAGCAGGGTGTCATTCTCCTGATTTGTCAGAATAGCTATCCTTGTAGAAGGTCCATCAAATTGAGGAAAACGGACATATGATAGGTCACTGTTATAGTTGTTTCCTATACATCCTTCAAATTGTGCATCTTGAGCCAGAATATCCACTGCAAAAGAAGAATAAGAAATCTTCAACACAAAAAGATGACAATATCAACATACGCTCACTCTACCCTAAGCGTATGGCAGATTCAAAGATCAATATACGCTCATTCTATCCTAAGCGTATGACGAGTTCAGAGATCAACATACGCTCACTCTGTCCTAAGCGTATGACGAGTTCAGAGATCAACATACGCTCAATCCATCCTAAGCGTATGACGATTTCAGAGATCAACATACGCTCAGTCCATCCTAAGCGTATGACGAGTTCAGAGATCAACATACGCTTAGTCCATCCTAAGCGTATGACGAGTTCAGAGATCAACACACGCTCAGTCTATCCTAAGCGTATGACGAGTTCAGAGGCTTATGATGAATTTTAAGTTCAGTTTACGCTCAGCTTTTATTTCAAAGATTAGAGGATGATGGGGTCTTTTTCTTGAGCATATCAGCGTATGGTTGACAAGATGTTCATCAAAAATACGCTAACAAAGGAGTTAGTGTATCTCAGTGAAACAACTTGACATAGTGTATTCCTTCAAATCAGCGTATTTTGACATCTCTATCAAAGATACGCGTATTTTACAGAATACGCTCCAAACATATTTTTCGTATAAACAAAAAATATGGAACACGACTAAACCCTAAAGAGGGAAGCATATTTTCTGACGTATTGACCCTAAAAAGGGATACGTTTTATGATTTTGTCCTAACCAGAGCCCTAAATAGGGAATAGTTACTGTTCATCATTTCCATCCTCACCATAGAGGGGCTTCAATGGACGTTCACTTCGTCGAAGACGCTCATCAACAGTCTTCTTAGTGGCAACGGCGGCAGGTTGAGATGACTCCGCAGGGGCCTTCCCCTTTCCCTTCGCAGCAGCTCAACTTTGGGCGCCATTGATGAAGATTGAGTTGAAGAAGAAGAAGATTTGAGTTTTGGAGTTGTTTTCTCTCTTGAAGACAAATGTGCAAAAGTAAAGAAATGAATTAGGTTTTGAAAGACCTATTTATAGAAGAAAAGAGAAGTTGAAACGGCGTCCGTTCTTTAAACAAAATCCCTAAAGATTTGCACTGATATTGAGGAAATTATGCCAGCGTGTCAAGACTTATTCCCACTTTAAAGTTCAAAGTAATTTCGAACTTTTGAAATTTATAAAGTTCGAAAACTTTGAAGGGGGTCTTGTAGGGTGTGAAAAATTATGACACGCTGACATAAGACTCAACCAAAGACATACACTCAAAGCCATACGCTCAACCAAGGCCATACGCTCAGCCAAAGCCATACGCTCAAGGCCATACGCTCAGCCAAAGCTGTACGCTCAGTGAATATTTTATTATTTCTTGAAAGACAGCACAGCATACATTTAATGGAGGATGAATCTGACACTTCATTTTTCGTGCAAAGACAGCTGCCCTATGAAGATTAGCCGTCGTATGGGTTTTCGAGAATTGATTTTGTCTCTTACGAGGACAGCTCATCAGCCATCATAAATGCACAGCCATCATTACTGTCATTTCTGACAGTCTGTCAGCCATCATATCTGCAATACGACGCTCGAGAGATATTTGTCAGTTATTAGAAGATATGGTATATTTGAGAAGATTGAAGGTAGCCACGTGTCTACTCCCTCAATGCTTACAACTCTTTGCCAACCAAGTGAGCGTATGGACTCCATACGACTCCTTGCCAACTAAGTGAGCGTATGGACTCCATACGACTCCTTGTCAACCAAGTGAGCGTATGGACTCCATACGACTCCTTGTCAACCAAGTGAGCGTATGGACTCCATACGACTCCTTGTCAACCAAGTGAGCGTGTGGACTCCATACGACTCCTTGTTAATAAAGTGAGTGTATCAGCTTTGTATGACTCCTCTTCAACCAAGACAGCGTATCACAGCAAATGCGTTCAAGATGACTTCAAACGTACAGTCAACACACGTTCTTACGTGTCCTGTACTCAGTTACCCACTTATTCAGAAGTTATGCAACGTGACATCCATGCCATCAATCTCTCCTAGATATATTCCACTACTTTCAACCACACTCCAACGTGTCTCCATCAGAATTTGCCACGCGTCCCTGCAGTTATGCACACGTCAAGTAACTGACTGAGCGTATGCTTCAGAACAGTTATCTGGAACTCTATAAAAGAGAGTTTTTTTCATCTTCATCAGACACTACAGTCAATTCAGAGAGAACAGAGAGATTGCCCAGTTGCTGTCCAAGTTCTTCGAAGTTCGAGTTTTCTTCATCGCATCGTCCAAGGGATAAAGTAATCGTCTTCTAGATTAGATTCCTACAGTTGTAATTTTCCCAGAAACACAATAAATAAAGTGAATTTATTTATGGAAAACAATAGCTTACGCGTCACGACAACTTCGTGATCATGAGAGGAATTACCCAACCCACGACTTGGAGCTGGCAGCCGTGGTGTTTGCGCTAAAGCTTTGGAGACACTACTTGTATAGAGATAAGGTAGAGATTTTTACCGACCATAAGAGCCTGAAGTATGTGTTCACTCAGAAGGATCTTAACATACATCTGAGGAGATGGCTAGAGCTGCTTGTGGATTATGATGTCAACCTGCAGTACCATCCTGGAAAGGCCAACGTTGTTGCAGATGCATTGAGCAGGAGAGCCGGAGTATATTTCCTAACAGCGCAACCAGAGCTGTTAGCAGATCTTCAGAAGATGGGTATAGAAGTTGTCCTCCCTTCCAACATGGCATTGATGGCCAGCCTGCAAGTTCAGTCCAGTATAGTTGAGATAATCAAGATAGCTCAGTCATCAGATTCCAAGCTTCAGCGACTCAGAGCAGAATGTGTAGCAGGGCAAAGACCAGAATTATGTATTCATGAGGACGGTACACTTCGACATGGTAAGCGCCTTTGTGTACCCAGTAGAGATATCAGACATGAAGTCATGACCGAAGCTCACAGTTCTTAGTATTCGATTCATCCCGGTGGCACGAAGATGTACCGAGATATCCGTCAGCACTTTTGGTGGAATGGCATGAAGAGGAAGATAGCTCGGTTTGTCTCTCGGTGTTTGGTTTGCCAACAGGTTAAAGCTGAACATCAGAGGCCAGCTGGACTACTTCAGCCCTTGCCAATTCCAGAATGGAAGTGGGAGCATATAACCATGGATTTTGTGACTGGATTGCCTAGATCCCCAGCTGGTAGAGATGCTATCTGGGTGATAGTTGACAGGCTCACGAAGGTGGCTCACTTTCTCCCGTTCAGAGTTGGTCAGTCGACGGCTCAGCTAGCGGAGATGTATCTCCGACAGATTGTTAGATTGTACGGAGTACCAGTCAGTATCACCTCGGACAGAGATTCGAGATTTATGTCGCACTTTTGGCATAGTCTGCAAGAGAGTTTGGAAACTCACCTCCAGTTCAGCTCAGCTTATCACCCGCAGATAGATGGTCAGTCGGAGCGCACGATCCAGACTCTCGAAGATATGTTGAGATCATGTACACTCGACTTTGGCAGTTCGTAGGAAGATCACCTACACCTGGTGGAGTTCTCGTACAATAACAGTTTCCAAGCTAGCATCGAGATGGCACCGTTCGAGGCACTGTATGGTAGGAAGTGCAGATCCCCACTAGCATGGGACGATATTGGAGAAATGCGGAGGCTTGGTCCCGAGTTGATCACTCAGACAGTTGAGGTGGTCAGAAGAGTTAGATATCATCTTCGCGTTGCACAAGATCATCAGCGCCATTGGGCCGTTCTCATCGGCGTCCCCTTGAATTTTCTGTCAGCGACCATGTATTCCTGAGGATCTCGCCTAACCGTGGCGTCATTCGTTTCGGCGTACGGGAAAAGCTTAGTCCTAGGTATATAGGGCCGTTCGATATTCTAGAGCGAGTAGGAGATGTGTCCTATCGTCTCGCTCTTCCGCCGTCTCTGAGTGAGGTGCATGACGTGTTCCATGTATCCCAACTACGACGGTATATCCCGGACCCGAGCCACATCCTGGATCATTCAGAATTGGTTGTAGGTAGCAACCTTTCGTATGAGGAGAGGCCCGTATCCATATTGGACCGGAGAGAGAAGATACTCAAGAACAAGACTATCAAGTTAGTCCGAGTTGCTTGGGGTCATCACTCTTTAGGTGAGTCAACGTGGGAGCGTGAGGATGATATCCGATTGCGATATCCCAACCTGTTTGACTCGTAAGGTATAATGTCTTTCTTATGCCTTACGCTCTAGATTCCTTGCTTGAAATGAATGATTGAATGATAGATTGCTTGAATATAGCTTGTTATTGCCTCTCTAGCCTCTTAATTAAATTCCGAGGACGAAATTCTTTTAAGGTGGGTAGAGTTGTAATGCATGTGGTTCGTATTACGTATCTTAGTATACGTATACGTAATTTGATCCGTATTACAAGTCTTACTGCTTGATTTATTCTAGCATTTCATTGATTGGTTTATTCTTGGGTTGGTTCGGCTTGGCTTGGTTTGCTTGGTTTATCGTGAACCAAAGGAAAACCCCTACCTACCACCCCCATCATCATTTATTAACCCCACCCTCTTTCTCTCTCATCATTCACTCTTCTTCTTCCTCACCGTTGCTCTCCACCTATCAAGAGGTTTAGACAAGTGCAACTTGCTTCACGATGGATTTCAAGTTTTATTGTTCCATTCTCTTCTTTACATGATTATAAGCCTCTTTAGAACTTAGAGTTTTTAATTTTGATGGATAGATTCTTCTAGATCTACTTTATAACTTTTAGTTCATAGAGTTTTCTTGGTTTTGATCTACTAAAACTTGTTATTTTTGAAAACTAATAGTTCCATGAGCAAGAGCATGAAATTTCGTGTGAATTTGGTTTTTGATTCACTTCATTTCGAGTTAAAATGAAATTTTTATGGCCAAAACAAGTTTTCTGAATTTTTATGTCGGCTGAAGAAGGTGGTGCTGGCGTAAAATAAGATTTTACGCAGGGAAGCTAGCGTAAAATTGAATTTCACGCAGGAAGGCTTGCGTAAAAATGAAATTTTACGCTGGGAACCCTGAAATTGCGTATTTTACGCTGGATTGTATCCAGAATGTGAAATTTTACGCTGGGAATCCTGAAATTGCGTATTTTACGCTGGATTGTATCTAGAATGTAAAATTTTACGCTGGGAACCCTGAAATTGCGTATTTTACGCTGGATTGTATCCAGAATGTGAAACTTTACGCTGGGAACCCTGAAATTGCGTATTTTACGCTGAAAGGTACTCAGAATGTGAAATTTTACGCAGGAACCGTCCCTTTTTACATATTTTACGCAAAATTAAATTTTTGGCATAAAAAGTGCACAAAATGACTGTTTTTGCCAAGTTAAGCTATTTTTTAGCCAGAATTTCGAAAAACTTAAAACATGAAAGTTTTAGATCTTTGTCTTGCCTTTCCGAATATCTCTGGAGCACCTCATTTTAAGTTCGTATGTGGAAGTTATGCCCCGTCTCCCTGAGCCGCATGATTTCTCCACAACTCTTGTACCCTGTTTATATTTAGTTATTGCATACACGCTTATACCAGGTTAAATATTAATTTAAATAATGACGTGACATGATAGTGACCCGTCGTGGTGCACTCTTGACCTTGTATTTGACATGATATATATCTCGAATGCTGTTGCGACGGCTAGCATGTCATGGCAGAATTGAATGGCCTGGACACCGTGGGTGAATGTGTTTATACTAAATGAACCGGTAATGTTTGCATCATGTCTAAGGCAGGGATCTCTGAGTACCACGGTCAGGGATACCTACAGTAATTGACTAAGGCTAATAAACTAGAATAATTCAGTAGACATGAAGAGATTTCCAGCTACAAGCGATCCCGTTATCTGGACGCATTAAGTGGACTTGTAGCCTACCGATGAGTAGGGCACATTTCCAGCACACAGTCACGTGTTGCATTCTCCATAAACGGACATTCGACCTGGATAACCGGATGGTCTGCAGGGCTTGTGGCTATTGGGATAATCTCATTGTATCTCGCTAGTAACTAGGCCTGTGATAACCCTAGTTAGTTAAAAGTATCAAGCCGTACTTTTGATTGGCCGTGATTGATTGGATGGAGTTTATCCCAGCTTAGTCTTGTCCCGATCTTGTACAAGATTGTGACACGACATGATTATTGATGCTTGCCTTAACAATAACGATCGGGGGTCCAGTTCTGTTCAGGCGAAGGGTTACAATCCCGGTCCTTGCTTGGTTTAAGGGTTGTAACCTGGCTCCTGGAGCAGTTCTGTGTCCTCTCTTCGTTATTGTCTTATTGCAACCCCATGCCACGCTCGTCATGTTTTACCTTACTGCAACGACATGATTAATTCTTTATACTGGCATTAACAATAAAGATCAGGGGTCCAGTTCTGTTCAGGCGAAGGGTTACAACTCCGGTCCTTGTTTGGTTTAAGGGTTGTAACATGGCTCCCGGAGCAGTTCTGAGTCCTCTCTTCGTTTATTGTCTTGTTACCTTACCATTAGTTTTTGAGACGGATTTCTATTCAGGTGAAGGGCTGCAACCCCGGTCCTTGTTCGGTTTAAGGGTTGCAGTCTGGCTGCTTGAATGGTTTCCTCGTACTTAATTTATTATTGTTATCTCTATTATTATTATGATCAGTTCTTTTATAAGCTCTCTTTAATTATTCTATTATGATATGCTGGTTTTAGTTTCTAAGTGAAGCCTCCTTTGTGGCACTTGCTCTTTTTGGGGTCTGACCCAGCTGATTTTGTATGGCCAGATATCGGAGCAGTCCCAGAGGATCTACCTAACCTCCAGCCAGATGGTGATCACCAGGCGTAACCCTGGCAATGAGTGGGTTTTTTTTGTCCTCCCATTTTATTGTATAATTATTCTTTTGAGGGGTTTAACCGACGAGCACGTGTTAGCTCGATTGCACCTTTACTTATTGTCTGCTTACGGGCTGTAACATGATTGACAGATCCTAGGGTTGATCATGTATGACTTAACTCCTGCTAGTCTTGACATTTTGTACGACTAGCTTTATGATCATCCAATATGTAATGTATGGGATGCCTTGCTATTATATATTTGGTGCTCTGACATCTTGTAACTATCATTGCTTGCTTGAGATTGAGACAATAGGCTTGTCCATGACCATAGGAGACTGTTGGCTTGTAGTTAAACCCTCATATATCTAGACAGCCGTGATCGTATAGCGAGGTGGGTTGCACTTCAATATACGTAGCTGGCTATGTACGCCCCCGCTCTCCAGTATTCTGGTTCTGGGGCGTTACATAACCTGTCCAACGTAAGTTTAACTTCTACTTTCATGTCAGTAACATCTATATCCATATATTCTCCAAATCCATCTAATAAAGCCTCTACGCCATCCAATTTGATTGTAGGATCAAATATGGAAGCCAAACAATATAAAAGAGGTATTTCACCCCAATATTTCTTGAATTTGGCTTCCATATTTCTCACCACATATTCAAAATTTGGAAGATCTCTATATCTAGAAAATAAATAAGAAATGTTACAAAGTTCACATAAAACTAAGCAAGATGTGGGATAATAAACACCAGAAAGAATACATGTAGCATTGTAAAAAATTTCTAAAAATTCACAAACACTTTCAGCTACTACCCAATCATCAGCAGTAACTTGAAAATCAAAGGTGAGATCCGCATTACAATAATACGTAATAGCATCCTTAAAAGGAATTGCAGATTTCAACATCAAGTAGGTGGAGTTCCACCTATGTGGTATATCCTTCACAAATCTTCTAAAAGTAATACCAAAATGTGCGCATGTGCATGCAAAACTTTGTTGTCTACTTGGAGACGTGTTCAAAGTGTACAAGCATTGTCGCAGAGTGTCTAAATGGCGACCAAAAAATTCTAAACATTCTTTAACATATAAGTTAATAATATGGCAAGCACACCTAACATGCAAAAGTTTACATTCTAAAATAGGCTAAAAAATCAATGACAAAGAAGACATATCAGCATTATTGTTTGAAGCATTATCCAAAGAGACAGAAAAATTTTTGTGGTGAATATCATATTCACGCACATGTTTTGAAATGGCACTTGAAATTACAGCGCCCGTGTGTGGATATTCTATAATTTTAAGACAGATGATGCATTTTTGCAACATCCATTGTGCATCTATATAGTGTGCATTAATACAAATGTAAGCATAACTTTGCTTACTAGTCCAAATATCAGAAGTAATAGGCAATTTACTTACTAACATTTTGTAAAACCGCTTTCAAAGCGGCTCTCTGCTCCTTAAAGATACGAATAGCCTCATTTCGAGCTTGTTGTCTACTAACTCTAGTAAAGGAGGGGTTTAGAGACAATGTTGCATAATCGCATAAAAATTCACTTTCACCCGAAGTGAAAGGAAGTTCATCACGAATAATATATTTAGTTAATTCTGTTTTATGACGCGCATCTGAGTAAGTAAAGTTACCCATTGAAGAACCGGTGGCACCTCCAAAGCTTATTTGGGTTTGGGACGTTTGAAGTGTGTCCTTCCCGTAGCAAGTGTCGTAGTGTCTGGATATGGTCCCGGTGCCACCGCCCTTCTTCCATGCGTACTGGTTCAAACATTTCTTGTATTGCACCTTGTACGGTATTGGTTCACCCTTGGCATCTAAAACAAGCGAACCATCAGGATCAGTTTCATAAATCAAAGTAAAAAAAATTCCAATACTTAGACTTTTTTCTCTTTTCAGGAAGTTGTGTAGAACTAGCGACTTCCGGAGGAGATGGAAGGCACCCCTCCGGATTGGTTGCTATTTGTTCAGGTGGATTTTGAGTTCCCTCAAAAAAAGAATTAAAAATTGTCTGTCCAGCAAGATTAGGTGGGTTTGAACCTTCACCAGCCATTTATAAAAAAAAGTACAAATTTAGAAAATAAAATAAAATAAAACTTTGTTAGAAGAAAGGAAGGGATTGAGAGGGAAATCAGGAAGCCGTAGAGCGCCGGAATGGGGTTGAGAGGGAGATCGGGAAGCCGTAGAGCACCGGAGAGACTTGAAAAAAATTTCTTAGATTACTTAAAGTAGAGAATTGCAGAGAAATATTTGGAATGAGTTGTGTTTGAGAAATGAGATTTTTTGCCTATTTATAGGATTTTTTAAGGATTATTTTGGTCATTTTGGTCCAAAAATGACCAAAATGCCCCTCCCAAAGTATATATAACAGATACATTTGGGGGCATTTTGGTAAAAGACTCCCCTAACATTTAGATTTTAAAAAAAAAGGTGAACCGGCCGGTTTCAGGCCGGTCCAACCGGGCCGGGCCACGGGCCGGGCCAACGGGCCGATTTAAAAAAAAAAAAAAATTCACCGGGCCGGTCTCGGGCTGGGCGGGGGAGGCCCGACCCGAACCGTGTGGGGTGGGGGGCCGGGCCGGGCTGCCTGTGACCGGGCTTCCGTGTGGGCCGGACCGGGCTTCGGGCCACCCGGCCCACAATGCACCTTGAGGTCTTTATTTTATGGGAAATGATGTGCTTTACAACTAATTTTTGTTGTAAGCTGGACAACCGCCTACCTAGCATCCTTTGATTGGAGAAAAAAAGGGAGGATCGGATGGACCATGTTAGCAAGACGTGGGTTGTAAAAAAAATTGTAAATTTTTTGTGGTAAACTTAGCATTTTTCTTGTTTTATCATCTAAATCACAACATCCAAACATTAGGACCCTATTACTATTATTATTATTGTGTTAAATACTATTTACACCTCTCATATTAACAAAAATACAAAAATATTAGGACATAATTCAAAATATTTTGTGTTCATATTCAGATTTTATATTTCAGAATACCTCTTAATATTTAGAGAAAATTTTGTGACGTTCTCTCTAAATTTATTGACAATCAACAACATTAATGTCTCTGAATTTTTAATATTTCCTATGGATCTGAAACTGAAAGGCTTAATACTCCTTAATAAATCCTAATTTTGCACGATATAAAGTTTACTTTGTATTAAATATTCTTAATTATATGTTTTATATTTTCTTTTATTGTGATATTTAAATATTTATTTTCACTGTTAATATAATTTATTCGCGTTAGGCATTCATCTAAGTTAGTTTTGATAGTACTTACGTTTTATCTTAATCTTTATTTGATACCAAACAAAATATAGGAACGTAATAGCATACACTACAAATAGATAAATTATTTAGTGGGACAAGCTCACCATGTGACAATGGTAAATTTTGAGCTCCTTCAATGATATAATAACACATGATAATATCTTACTATTTTTTGTAACCATATCCTAATGATATTTGTCAATTATATATATATATATATATATATATATATATATATATATATATCTCGTATGTTATTATGCTATTGGACGATATCACCATTCACAATTCACTATTACCACTTGGTGATGAGTCAGTCCTATTGAATAGTCATTTGATTATGAATAGTCTTTTTTTTAAGGGAAGATTTATGAAATGCCCAAAAACTAAAAAAGTTTTATGTAAAACCCACCGCTAAAAAAACTTTCATCGCGTGCCCAGAATTAGAGAAACTTATCCAAAGCGGGTTCCAAATGAACCTTTTGCCCTTCCTTTTAATTTATTGGAAACACCCACAAAACTGCTCTTAAAAAAACGTTTCAATACTCCATCTTCTTCCATACGCTGCTCACTTTCGAATCTAGGTTTTCTCCTCAAAAATCTTCAAAAACTCGTCGAAAATTTTCGGAAAGACCGGGACGAACGACAAAAGTGCTAAAACGGAGGTCCAAACATCATTTTTTTGCGAATCTAAAATTTCGGAAGGCCGTCTAACGATGAAGCTGTTACTTTCAGTCTCCTCGACGATACGCTCATTTTGCGACAAACGGGACCTCGTTTCGACCTCCCAGTCAAAAGTTATGGCCCTCCAAAGTTTCAGCTAACCATAAAATGCAGGAGAATGGCATTCTCCGTCTTAATTTACACGGAGAATGACCATTCTCCGTCTTAATTAGGACGGAGAATGACATTCTCCGTCTTAATTTACACGGAGAATGGTCATTCCAGTGTTAAAACGCAGGAGAATGACCATTCTCCGTGTTAGAAACACGAAGAATGCCATTCTCCGTGTTAAATGAAACGGAGAATGTCATTCTCCGTGTTAAATAAAACGGAGAATGGCATTCTCCGTCCTAATTAAGACGGAGAATGGCCATTCTCCGTGCTAAATTAAACGGAGAATGACCATTCTCCGTCTTAATTAGGACGGAGAATGCCATTCTCCGTGTAATTTATCACGGAGAATGGTCATTCTAGTGTTAAAACGCAGGAGAATGACCATTCTCCGTGTTAGAAACACGGAGAATGCCATTCTCCGTGTTAATTAGGTCGGAGAATGCCATTCTCCGTCTTAAATAAAACGGAGAATGCCATTCTCCGTCCTAATTAAGACGGAGAATGACATTCTCGGTCCTAATTAAGACGGAAACGGAGAATGTCATTCTCCGTCTTAAATAAAACGGAGAATGGCATTCTCCGTCCTAATTAAGACGGAGAATGTTCATTTCCAGTATTAAAACGTGTAATTTAGTTTTTTCAGGAATAAAGAGTTTCGTTCTTCTTTCAAAGCGATGATAATTCTTATGGAAAAGAAGAAGAAAGATCTTCTCTCCACAATTGAAGATCTGAGTTCAAATGTCTCCACGATGAAGATGATGATGATGGTGATGATGATGACGAGCGATGATCTGAGTTCGACTGAAGAAAAACACACCGAACTACGAACGATCTTTGCGATCTCTGCTGAATATGAGAGCAATGGAATTCAGATTTTCCGTGAAGAAGAAGAAGACGAAAATCGCAATCCAGATCTGAGTTTTTTGAATTCAAATACATATAGATGACCAATTCGCGCGGAGGGGTAGTTTCGGTATTATAAAAATAGCAGTTTCTAGCGGGTGACATCTAAAAGGGAATCTTGGAATATTTAACGTGAAAATACTTAATTCTAGGTATTTCATAAAACTTATCCAGCGGGTGGGCATTTCATAAAAGTCCACCCCGAAATTGGGTTTCTCAGCAATTTCCAGTTTTTTTAATTGTATCATTGGATATTTTCAAAATAATAGCCTAAACAAATGTTTCATGAACAGTCATTTTAGTACATGTTATCTCTCAAACTACAACCCAACTAAGTCTGACAACCACTTTTAACATCTTTTATATATATATATATATATATATATATATATATATATATATATATATATATATATATATATATAGCGAATACCGACTGATTAGTGACAGATCATTTCTGTCACTAATCAGTCGGTATTCGCTATATATATATATATATATATATATATATATATATATATATATATATATATATATATATATATATATATATATATATATATATATATATCAGTCGGTATTCGTCGCTAATCCGTCGTAGTGAGACAAGGACTTTTAGTTTAAGTGGTTGGAGTGAGACATAACTCCTGGGAGGTTACATGTTCGAGCAACGGTAAAAGCACATTTAATTTTTTGTGAAGGAATTAATGTAAGGACAGCCAGAGTGCATGCCGGTCTTCGGATCGAGTTTGTAGGCCTTCGAACCAGAAGCCTGTAATACAATTACCTTTTTCAATATATATATATATATGTATATATATATATATATATATATATATATAATCGCTGAAATAATTATTCATATTTATAGTCACGAGTAAAAAAAGTAATGTATTTCTTTCACGAACTAGAAACTTTAGGCATTTTCCAATAATTGCCAATATTCTACAATGAACCCATTACGATATAATGGGCCAGCTGGCCCCTATCTCTTGATCCATTGGACAAGGTCTGCATGAAGGACATAAACCAGCTGGCACCCAGCCCGTCAACTCAGCGTGCTCCTCTGCGCAAGTATTTTGTTTATAAAAAATTCCCCTAAAAAGTCAATATTTGAAATTAGGACTTCCCTCTTAAATTAGCCTCTCTCTTATTTTTTTTCTTCAACTGCTATAACTAACTTTTGACTTCTTTAATGGGCCTTCAAGAAAAAATAATTTCAGCCTAATTGTCGACATAAGTAATACGCAACCGATCATTTTATTATTATAAACAAATTTATTTATTTACGTATTCTTTTGCTATAAATAGGAACAAATATTTCATTCCAAAAGTTTTGATCTATATGAAATACAACATTTGTTATTCTATACAAAACAGAAATAAGGCCTACAATGTTTATCATATTTTATTGTTTTCATAATACAAAAATTGCTGAAATACAATCATTAGTCGCTTGCGGTACACCATTTTTCATTTGGTGTTTGAAGAATTTAGATCATATTTAATTCACTGTAATGTAATTGTAATAATAATATCACAAATTAAAAAAAATATGTTTAGTGTACCGCGAGCTTGTCCGTACTCATATCCTTGATTACATGGCTAGAGTTGGAGGGAATGGCGAGCATGAGTCTGCAAGTCTTCAACTCTTTTTCTAAGAAAAGTTGTATGCTAAAATTATTTAACATAATAATGTAATAATATTTGTGATGTGAGTTTTCATTTAGGAAGGAATGCTTCGCGTCCCAAGTCATGCCAATAGCTATCGGTGGATTTTTTTTTTTCTATATAAGTTAACGAAAGACAAACTTGTCATGAATTTATAGTTGATTGTCATTTTTTTTTTTTTTTTTTTGACATACACCAGTTGTAAATTTTTTGAAGTTAAGGATATTAATTTGTTAATAAAAGAAGTTAGTGGTATTTGGTAGTAGGAGTCCGCGATGGATATAGTCGGCTCCGGGGAAAGCGGACTAGGCAGCCGTCTAGGACCTCCTTCCCCAAAGAGACCTCCTTTTTTTTTTGGTTTACTTTTTTAAACGACAACTTAGATTGAAAAAAACTATAGATCTGGAAAGTCCATGTCTACTAATTGAATAAAATCTAGTAAAAAACAAAACAAAAAGTTACAACTATTTCTAAGTCGCTTCTTTTTTGGATTTATAAAAAAATATACGTAAGGACGATCGCATAATAGACATTTTCAACTATGAAGAATAGTGGTGCGTAATAAAATTGGTGATGAGTTTCTAATCGATTGCATGGCTCTTTTGAACGAATTAAAAATTTGCAAAAACGTTAATTACGATTGAATAATGGACGAGTTATATTTTATGAAGACTGGTCTGACACAACTTTGATAGATATGTCGCGTGTATGTGAAAGTATTGGTAGCTACTTATTGTTTGGTTTCATTTTTATTTCTTTTATAATTATAGTGTATCTAAAATATATAATTATTATATTTATGCCTGTCTATATTTTAATTTTATTGTAGTTTATTTTAGTTTTTTAATTGTAAATTACTTTTTTCATTTTTTTAATTGTAAATTTTATTGTACTTTATTTTAATTTTTTAAATTGTAAATTATACTCGATAATTACAGGCGAAAGCCGAGCTCAACACCTTCGATTACACCACTAGTTGTATTGTTGTTCTACCAAGTGTGAAGCATATAATGCAAGAAGTATATATTGAGGTATTGCTTAAGCTTATCAAAAAGCTGAAAAGAAATTTCATTGTCGGCTCTCCCCTTCAAAAGCCAACCATGACAATTAGTACTTTGGTGTCAGTACGATAATTGGTAAATATCAAAGTTTGTGATTGTGAATCATCTTGACTAAAGTTGTAAATTAAGTAAAATTTATGATGATTTCTCATAAACAAACTCCAAATTTCAAATGTCATGTCGTGTCCGTCCAACCAACCATGCCCTTGTCAGCAAATTTAATATCCAACAAATTTTAGTATCAAACAAAAATTCCATCGAGGAATTTTGAACGTGTTTCATCTTATTATTACAGTGTACGTGACCTTGTCAACCGACGTTTGGGCCCCATGTCAAAATTAGGGATAAAGTTACCATCGGAAGCGGACTTGCCTTGGGAAAGCACGTTGAGGTGGAGTGGGTGTCTGTTGGGGTCGAGGACACGGTGGTGGTGAGCGTGTCGGTTAGTGTCTCCGGCTTCGGGTCGAGGGTGTCGGTCTTGGTCGAGCGTGTTTGTGGAGCAGAGGATGAAGAAGGAGAGAGTTCAGAATGCGGTGTAACCCAAATCGAAATTGGTTCATGATGTGTGACATTGGACTTGGACTGATCCAAATGTCTTAAAAATGAATTTTCATGTAAGGTCTGAACAAATTTTAATTATTTTTACCTCACGGCCCCACTTCCTATTCGATATGAAATTAAATTATTAACTCCATTGTCATCACCTTTGAGCATTCAAGTGGAAACAAGATAAAATTCAACAATCTTCACTTAATTAGCTCGTTTCTGCTGGCCGAGCAACCAAGTTCCCTGAGTACCTTTGTTCGTTTCCGTCAACCGAGCACTCAGGAGATCTAACATATTGGCATATCGATCCGATCAACCACAGAATCAAACCGACACGTTCCACCTACACCACCATTATTTGCCAACCACAATGTCTTACTCTACCTTTGACGTGTCAGACCTACATTTGAAACAAATTTATATAGTTGCCTCCAACATTAGGTCCGATATATCTTTCTACGAATGTTTGACACCCATATAACCTAAACCACCTTATGGATGATGTTTCTAACTCCACATTGAGAAGATAGTCCGTACAATACGATTATACGCACGAACGTTCAGCACAATCTGTTTTCTGCCCAAATCAGTCTCATACGTTTTGAATCTGATATCACTTGTTGAAAATACGATATGGTCCAAACTGAAATTGGGAATGCCCAAATCAGTCTCATATAAACTGGACGTGTCAGACCTACATTTGAACAGGGAATGCCTAAAATTAGACTAGGGCATGAACTTGAGTTCTTATTGGCAACTTTTTGCTCCTTTGCTCATCCTGTAGAGAGCGACAAACATGTCATCACATGTACGTCGCTAAGTTATCCATGCAAAATAGCAACGAAATAGCAGACAATGTACCAATGACGTCGTCGTATCTCCCTGTAAGATACATTGCTCATCGGTCAGGGATTTGTAACTGATCAGCGACGTACGCACTGAATCCGTTGCCGACGTACATGATCGATCTATAGTTTTTTAGTGGTAATTTTTTTAAACAGTAATGCTATTCGTACCTCAAAATTGTTCTTCCAATACATCCCTCATTATGTGACAGCTAACGTGGTATGTTAAATAATATTATGTGTCATCTGACATGACAAATAACATGACAAATTTTAACCCAAAAAGTTAATTATCCAATTTTGTCCATGTTAATTTAATGTTAATATTAATGTTAATCTAATGTTAATATTAATATTAATTAATGTTAATATTAATATTAATATTAATGTTGATTTTAATGTTAATATTAATATTATTGTTAATGTTAACGTTAATATTAATTTTAATGTTAATGTTAACATTAATTTTAATGTTAATTTTATGTTAATGTTAATTATAATTTTAATTTTAAAATTTGTCACGTTAGCTGCCAAATCAACATGTTACGTCAGCTGCCACGTAAGAAATAACGATTTGGAGGTACAATTTGGAGGGACAAATAGCATTATTCTTAACGATGCACGTGGTGTTTCATCCCAACACACCATCGCATTTGGATAATGGATAACATGTAGTAAAAATCAATTCCATACAAATTTTAATGACCAATATCTCCTTCGACCCTTTATTTGTGTGGGACAACAAGACAAATCAATAACATGGGATATAATTAAGTTCCCGGACATTGTTAATTAATTACATGAGATGATTATTAGCACTTCATGATCTTTTTATCTTGCAATAATTCAGGCCTTTTTAGTACCATAAGTTCATACACCTGGATCATTATAAGGATGGATGGATCCTAAAATTAATACGGAGCTGCTATATTGTACGTACTTTATAACTGCCGGTGTGACAGTCGGTCGACGTGGCGGCTGGCTATTAGCCCCTGGTCCAGATAACGCGGGGGGCGGGAGGGACAATGGGCAGGGCCGGCCCGGAGTATTTTAATGCCCAGGACGAAACCCAAAATGATGCCCCTTGTTCAGATATATTGAAAACAAAGTGTTAATTTTTTTTGGAGAAGATTCATTGTTTCATTATCATAAGCGCATTTTACATTTAGGGTATCGTTAAAACATTGTTTCACTTGAAAAAATAGTACCATAGAAATTTAAGTAGAAGCGTCTTGATCATGTTTAAACACAATATCATAAAAATATTCTACAAAATCAATAAAAACTCCTAGACAAACTCTTGCACCATTTTTCATATAATTGAATAATCAAACACCATAACTCATTCCAACTCAAGTTCGACTAAACAACATCCAAAAATTAGATCAATCTAAATATCAAATTGGCTTTTCCGTAATGGTTAATTAAAACAATGAAAATGGCATCTTTATAGTGAACATTTTGTTCCTGCATATGATCCAAATCTAAAGACCAAATCTAGCAATCCTCAAATCAATCCAAATATCGAATTCAACAATCCCCAAATCATCTTATCACTAATATTTGTTAAACATACACTACGTAATACAACATTTCAAAGTATGTTATGCAAAAATTGAAAATCAGTTTACTCAAAATTCAATAATTCATCAGTGAAACTCAAGATCGTTAAAGTTATCGTCGCTATTAGCATAACCAACAATCAAGTTCATCATTAAAACTCAAATTTCAGACCTCAAGTTCATTATCTGGAGATTATTCAACCGAAACTTGCGTCATCGTATCAGAGAGTAGTTGTTATTGTCTTAGCCGCAAATCACGTCAATTCAACGATTATAAAATCCTAATTCTTAACTTCAAATCCCTAAGTAGATTTTAAAATTATGGACAGTAGAAGAGGACATGAAGAATAAATAGACAGAAAAATAGGAGTTTGGGATTCAATTATAAGTAGAAGAAAGAAGGAAACAAGAATTAAAATTAACAATTTTCAGGAACACTTATAGTTGGCCATCAATTCACCTCTGGAATTGGAAGACAAGAAGTTCTCTCTGGAATCGGAAGGGACAAACTTTCACTACTCTAAAAGTAATTGCCAATTTTTTTTCTTTTACCAACTATTTTATTATATATTAATATTATATAATATATATTACTAACTCTTAAAATTATTTGGGGTCCCTTGAATCTTGGTGCCTCGGGCCCACGCCCCGTTTGCCCCTCCCCCGGGCCGTCCCTGACAATGGGTGGCTGCCACGTCGGCTGGCGGTCACGTCCGCAGTTACAAACCGCGGACAAAATATTATTTCCGAAATTAATATTTGAGACATCTTATTTAACAAAAAAAAATGTTTGGCCGCACAAGCAAATGGGAAGTAGCACACTACCTTTTTAAACGACAGTGCTACGTGGATCGCATTTTGGTCCGCGGTCCACGTGGCGGTATTTAATTGGCACGGCACCGACGGATGGGGCCCATGCAAATAGGGAGACAAATTGGATTGTGCCACGTTAGTCCTCAAACACAGCCGACTAACACAAATCGCAGATTGTTTAGCATTTTTCTTATCTAAATGTATATACAGTAACCAACTATATCATCATTCACTTGTAACTTTGTAATAAAACAATAAACATGTAACTTCATATTTCATATATACATAGCAAGGAAAAACTTGGGAGGGCCTTCATATCACCAATGAAATATTGTCACTCCATAATTTTTTTCTATTATTTTTTTCTTTGTTCTTTTGATATTTCCTTATCAATTATGCTATTTGGGTCCCAAAATATTTGGGTGATGCCATCTCCCATTATGTGACATCTGACGTGGCAGTCGACTTGGCAAAATTTAACAAAAAAAAATTAATTATTCAATTTTTTTAATGTTAATATTAAAATTAAAATTAAAATTAATTTTAATTCTAATGTTAAGGATAATTTTAATGTTAAGGTTAATCTTAATGTTAATTGAATGTTAATTTAATTTTAATTTTAATTTTAATGTTATATTTTGCTATGTCAGCTATCATGTCAGCAACCATGTTATATATTACATAATGAAAGATGGCATCATCCAAAATAAGCTGAATAGCATTTTTGTTCCCTTATAGCTTTTAGGTGCTTGAACTTTGAAAATCATGAAGCCAATTTTCCTAAGGAACCTCAAGGACTTTTAGGACTACTTATAGTGCTATAATAATGTCCTTCACATTTTTAAGTAGAGGAGGATCAAGATTCAGAGCATCTCCAACACTATTGTCTTGTTAAGTGTTGTGAGTTTTAGGTGGCTCCTATGTGGCATGAACCACAAGACAATGTCTTGTTTATATGACAAAATTATATCTCAAAAGACAATGAGATAGAAAAACTCTCTCCAATGCAAAAGTATTGAGGTGACAATAAAAAATATTCTTTTTCAACTTGCAAGGCAACTTTTAAGACAACTACTCATCTTCTTTCTTTTTTCTAATATTTTTTATTCATAATTGATGACATGGAACAGAAGACATTGTCAAGTGCATTGTCTAGAACAAGACAATCAACTTCACAATGTCTTCTTTAATTTTTGCCACATAAGCTTCACAATTGACTTGACAATTGCATTGGAGAAGAACTTTTGAATAAAATTTTGTCATTCCTATGTGGCAACAACTTTTTTCCAAAGTCACAATAGGGTTGGAGATGCTCTCAAGGGTCCCCATCCAAACCCTGAAACATCGAAGTGCATGCTTCATTAATTTGACACGTCACACCTGCTAGATTGATCGTCGGCAACGGTTCCTTTGTTGCCTCTAGAGTGTTAGACTTGATATGGCAAAAAGTTGGTCTACATCTCATTCTCACGTGAAGTAAATAAAGTTGCATGGTCTCCGCACCATGCAAAATACAGTACGTATCCAACTAAAACGTGGACGACTGCCAGCCCTAACTCCAAGCAAAGCAAGCAATAGCAAACCCTAAAAATGGCAAAACGCTAACCATAAACCAACAAACCATTCAACATCGGACCTAAAAATGATCGATCATGAGCGTTTCACTGGGCAGTTACTGTTGTCAAGGGCTGAGCCAGAAAAAAAAAATAGAAAAAAAATAATAGAGGGGCTAGAAAAAACTACAGAACCAATAGTTTATTGTAAAAAAACCTACAAAACAAAGATCTAGAGTATTCAAAACCTGGACCATCCATATAAAGGGACACTGATTCAACTAACTATGCTATGGCTTATACGTGATAGCTATTGGTACCTTCCAGTATTTATTTTTATAGACCGGGTTACAGCCTGGGACAACCCAGTTTATGTTTCGCCACTGACGGTTATGCTTTGTGTGATCTTGTTTGTCATATGGGGGCACCAAGATTCTTAGCCTCGCTATTAAGCTACCGAAAGCAAAAAGGAAAGAAATGAAAGAAAAAAAGAAAGAAAGTAGACAGTGCACCACCCCCTCCCTTTCCTTTCACCATCACGTACATACATTATGCATGCCAATTTGATGGCTTCTCTTGCTCGCAACAGGACCACACGCTAGCTGGATTCTCGGTCGACCGATGATCACGACGGTCGTCGGAATCACAATGCCGACTGACCGACTGATCGAGCGAGAACGGACAAAAGGAGGGGGCATATATAAAGTGTCATGACAAAGCTAGCTAGCCGAGAATCTTGAGATTCTTAACATATGTCACTAGTGGGGTTTGAATTGAATGTCAGAGGGGAGGGGAACCTGACTTGCATGATCGGTAGGGAAACGTGGAGGGACGAGAGAATTCTAGGCTGATTCTGCAATTTCTGGTGACGACGATGATGTTAGTGGTATGGAAAATTAGAGAAAAGCTAGATTATTGAGAACCCAAGCTTGATCTCTCTTTTGAATGCAACCAGTTGATTTAGCGTGTACGTCCTTGGTTGAAAATTCCTTGATGCTTATACCAAGAGGGGGTGGTATATATATGATCCGGAAATGCTTTTTTTTTTTTCTTCTCATAGGCGGGCCAGCCCGTCCGCTTGCGTGGCACTTCCACATTGACCCCCTCCTGTTAGTATGGGATCTACGTCGTTGACTGGCCCGCCCACAGACCAAATAGCAGTTCTGTATATGATCTCATGGTCTTTCGGAATAATTATGTTGAAAGTTGATCGTGTAGTTAGAACTTTCGTTAAACTACGACTAAGAAAATTCATTCACTTGAAATAATTTTTTTCTTTCTTCTATTACTGAAAAATAGTTTAAATATTCGAATATATTTAATTAAAATTTGTTATATATATGTTTATGTTTTGGTTAGAATTTGTTCTATAATTGTTTATATTTTAACTATAATTTGTTATATATATATATATGTGTGAAAAAAGAGAGCATGTTCTGTTTACATTAGAAAATAAAAGAAAATTAAAATATTATTTTCTGTAATTTTTAATTATTAATTAAAACAGCTTAGATGGTTCAAATTTGAAGCGTTTGGAAATTGTATATTTTATTAGCCGTTTGACTACTACTACAATATACAACTCGGAAGTGTGGACCTGTTGCCAAGCAAGTGTAAAATTGGAGTATGTCCAATATCATCACATAAAAATCCAAAGTCAGTGTTTCGGATGATTCCGGAAACAATAGTGTTCAAGTAGCATGAGTTTCCATATCTATTTTATATCTGGAATAACTGTGGGATGCACCAATTAGGTCACGTTTGGTCTTTATAATTGGAGCCTCGAGAAAGGAAAGTGGCTTCTTTTCTTTATTTGGATTCCAAAAAAATGGGTAGGAAAGAATTTGATTCTCAAGAGAAGAAAAAATATGGAGAAAACTAGTTCCTCTTACAAAATCAAGGATTCATTTTCTCCCGTTTGGTTCACGGAAGAGAAATCAATTTTCTTATATTTTTCATGAGAGTAAAAAGTAGGATTCCTATTAAATTTTCTTTCTTATGTTTGGTAAACAAGGAAAACGTTTAAGGGAAAACATTTGATTTCTCTTCTAATGTTTGATTGGCGTAGGAAAGCAAAGAAAAAATATATATCATTGTTCCAATAATATTCAATGTCAACATAATACAAAGAGTTAATTGGTAAATAGATAATAACTTAAGGCTATTTTTTCATAGATTTTGGCAATTAATGCTACGAAAGGAGAAGAAAAAATAAATCTCATGGGTCCTGTGAGGAATCAATTTTCTTCCTATTTTCTTATGTCAGAAAAATAGTTTCAAAGTTTGTGGTTACTAAATAAAGAAAATGAACAAAATTTATTTCCTAATTCCTTGAATCCGTGAACCAAACCAGGCCTAAAGATTCATTTTTTCTCCCAATTTTCATGATTTTTCAAACACGGAAAAAAAATTGGTTGAAATTACAATTTTTCAAAGAAAATTGAATGCAAAATAACCAAATTCTTTCTTTTCCTTTTTCTTTCAGCGGCCAAACAACCAACGAGGCCTTAGGGAATTGGAACGGGGCTAAAGCCCATCCTTCCTGCCTGCGATTTGCTCCAGCCTCCTTTAATAAATAAAAAATTGGAAATTGCTGAGAAACCCAATTTTGGGGTTGGTTTTTATGAAAAACCCACCCGCATGATGGATTTTATGAAATGCCCAGAATTATATATTTCCACGTTAAGTATTCCAAGATTTCCTTTAGATGCTCTGTATTTACAAAAATTAATACCATTACTACCCCTCCGCACAAACTCAAATTTGGATTGCGATTCCTGTCGTCTTCTTCTTCTTCACGAGAGATTTGAATTCCATTGCTCTCATCTTCAGCAGAGATAGAAAAGATCGTTCGTAGTTCACCGTACTTTTTTTCAGTCGAACTCCGATCATCGCTCATCTTCTTCTTCTTCTTCTTTTTTTCGACAATTAGGTCAATTATGGAGAGAAGATCTTATTCTTCTTTTCCATAAGAGTTAGCATCGTTTTGAAAGAAGAACGAAAACTCTTGAATCTTTATTCATATCAAATTTCTTTTCACAAAACAAAAAAAAATAAAAAATTAGGTTTCTGTCAACTGTTCTCCGTCGATATAACATGAAGAACAGTCATTCTCCTGCATTTTAACAAGGAGAATGCCATTCTCCGTGTAAATTAACACGGAGAAAGCCATTCTTCGTGTTGAATGCTATTCTCCGTGTTACTAACACGGAGGATGGCATTCTTCGCGTTTTTAACACGGAGAATGGTCATTCTCCGTGTCATTTAGCACAGAGAATGATCATTCTCCGTGTAATTTAGAACGGAGAATGCCATTCTCCGCACTAAATTACACGGAGAATGATCATTCTCCTACGTTTTAATACTGAGAATGACCATTCTCCGTGTAAATTAACACAGAGAATGCCATTCTCCGTGTAAATTAACACGAAGAATGGCATTCTTCGTGTTAATTTACACGGAGAATGGTCATTCTCCGTGCTAAATTACACGGAGAATGGCCAATCTCCGTTTTATTTAACACGGAGAATACCATTTTTTGTTTTATTTAACACGGAGAATGACATTCTTCGTATTTCTAACACGGAGAACACTACTAGAATAAGTCATATTAGCGACGTTTTATTAAAACGTCGCTAACGGTTAAGGAATTAACGACGTACACTATAAACGTCGTAATACGTCACCTTTATCGACGTTCGGCGACGTTTTGCGAATTTTTTGTGTATAAGAAAACATACGTCACGAATAAGTCGGAGAACGTCGCTAATATCACTAATATTAGCGACGTTTACCGACGTAACTACTGTAACGTTGCTAATTTCACTAATATTAGCGACGTTTACCGACGTATATGTGTGACGTCGCTAAATTGAAAATATAGGGCTTTCAGTTTTCATTCTCTCCCATTATTTTTTCGATCGAAATTTTCCTAAACGAAAGCGCGCTCCCCACTCGACGACCCTCCCCCCTCGGCCTCCGGCGACCCCCTCCCCTCTCGTCCTCCGGCGACCCCCTCCCCCCTCGGCCTCCGGCGACCCCCTCCCCCCCGACCCTCCGCGACCCCGCTCGGCGACCCTGCTCCCACCGGCGACCCCGCTCACCCTCATCTCCAGCTCCCCACCGGCGACACCCTGCCCCCTCGACGACCCGCTCCTCCGGCCCCGACTAGGTAAACCCTAACCTAAATGTTAGTCCTGTTGACTGATACGATTCTTATATTATTTCTGTATTTATATAAATAGGCTATATAATTGAATGTTGTATGTTGTTTGGGAGTTTGGGTGAGTTCTGAGTTAGCGTTTGATTTTGAGTTTGATTTCCAGGTTGAGTTTGTGAGTCTCTAAGTTAGGTTGGGTTGCAGTTCAGTTCAGTTTGTGGGTTTACATACCAGTTTGTGTAATGCCTGTGGTTCGTATTACGTATCTTGGTATACGTGTACGTATTTTGACTCGTATTGCATGTCTCCCTGCTTGGTTTATTTGGCATTTTCATTGCTTGGTTCACATTTGGATTGGTTCGGCTAGGCTTGGGTTTGCTTATTTGGCTCATCATGAACCAAGTGGAGAACCCCTACCTACCACCACCATCTCCATTTATTAACCCCAACCACCTTTCTCTCTCTTTATTCAATTTTTTCATTACTGCTCTTCCTCTTCTTCTTCCTCACCGAACCCCCACCGTAGGCAAGTGCATCTTGCTTCATGGAGGAACCCGATTTTTTATTGTTCCATTCTCTTCCTCACAACATTCTAAGTCACTTTATAATTTAGCAATTTCGAATTCCATGGCTCATTTCATGTAGATCTAAGTTTTAGTATTTTTGATCTTCATGGTTTGATCTTCTGAAACTTGGTTGTTTCCGAAATAGAGAGTTCCATGTAGTAGGGATTTTGATTTCACACAAGTTTGGCTCTTGAATGGTTGGGTTTCATTGGGTCTTGGCCGAGATGGGGGTTTCCTGAGCTCTTGAGCTTTTTACGCCTGCTTGCTTTGGCCATGGGGAGAAGATAAAGTTTTACTCACACGTTCTAACGTGTTAGCGTAGTGTTTAGCCCTTACGCCCACGTTTTACGTGTCAGCATGTTATATCAGCCTTTTACGCACACGTTTTCATGTGCCCGCGTAGTATTCCTTTTTACGCCCACGCATTGTGTGCCAGCGTACTCTATTTTATGCTGAGTTCCCACGAATTTTACGCTCGGGACCTTCCCGCTCGCGTAAAATCGTGCTCGCGTAAAAACCTGGCTCGAGCAAACTCTCGTGAGCGTAAAGTTGCCCGAGTGTTTCCTCGCGTAGAACTCACTCGCGTAGAGTTTTGCTCGAGAGTTGGCGTGCGTAAAATCTTATGAGCGTAAGCCCGGCTAGCGTAAAACCCCACCCGTATGTACCCTTGCTCGCGTAGAGCTATCTTACCTTGCTCTTGCTAGCGTAAGCCACTTTACGCTTGAAGGCCCCTTGGTCTAGAGTAGTAGTACGCGCGTAGAGACTTGAGTTCCTATGACGTACACCTTTACCCCTTTTTATATCCTTACGCCTTTTGTCATGAACTTGATAATCACGAATTTATTTAATATATTTGGAAGTGATAATTGAACATGGCATGGTATGACAAGTATACCTGACATGATTATCTCGAATTGCTGTTGCGACGGCTAACATGACATGACATGACATGACAAGAATGATTGACCTGGACACCGTGGACGATTGTGTTTCTACAAATAAACCAGTACTGTCTTGCATCATGTCTACACTACTAAAATCTGTCAAATCAGCGACGCCTCAGGACGTCGCTAAATAGGGAAAATACGTCGCTAATATCGATTAGCGACGTATTTAGCGACGTTTGCACGTAGTCGCGATTAACCTAGTCGCTAAACAACAAAACGTCGCAATACGTCGCTATTGCGACGACACTCAGCGACGCGGACACGTCGCTAATTCAGCGACTACCAGCGACGTAAAACGTCATCATTTACCGACGCAACCTAGCGACGTTGAGCGACTTGACATGCATCGATGCTGACCTGGCTTGAGAGCCAAATGGCGACGTTCTGCGACTTTGCTACGTCGCTACAGTACCGACATATAACGACGTTTAGCGACGTCTTACGTAGCGACGTTTAGTGACGATCAGCGACTGTATTCATCATAGTTAGCGACGTTGTGATACTTACTTAGCGACGTTACCGTCGTCGCTGGACGTCGCTGAGAGTCACTGAACGTTGCTAATCTTAAAAAAAAATACAGCATTTGCAGCATCCCCTGCAGCATTTGCAGCATTTACAGCATTTGCAGCATCCCCTACACCATTTGTTACAACAACGACGGTGTGTATCACGAACACAGTATCAAACAACACAGATACACACAATCACGAACACGTTTGAAACACAATATCATCAATCAACACAGATATATGAAAATATGTAACAACAATATCAAACATAATGGTCCACAACTTAATTGCCAAGTATGGGAACGAATGGCTCAGAACACAACCCAAAATTCATTCTAGCATACATTAGTGTGAATCATCTATGTTCTGTACATATGGTGTAGTATATGTTCTTATCGTATCTAGTATCTGAAGATTGTAACAGAATCAAGATGAACTCACATAATATAATACTAAGACATCATCTACTACTATATAAGATATAGTGATAGGTTGTCGTATCATCATTGCCGAGGGATGAGGGTCGGAGGACAGTCAACTTTATCTACGACTACATAGTTTCTGCCTCGCCAGTCGAATGGCTGCAGGGACTATGTCCTGATCACGATATCGTACCGTAGATTAATGCAAAGTCTATATAGCAAATGTCGTACATAGATTTCTACCTCGCCAGTCGAATGGATGTAGGGACAGTGTCTGACTTGGTGTATCTCACCATTTTTCCAAACCTATACACACCCTTGTCCAAACTATTTGTTTCAGTAGGTAAAATGTTCCAGGTTACTCAAGTAACCTGTCGTGCAATATTTGGTGTCAACAGCATTCCATGTTAATTGTAACATGCATACTATCATATCCCAACTCTGCCAAAACCTGACCAACATACCCTACACTAATCATTCCATATTTTAGTAATGTCAGTGAGCAAAATCATATTCAACTGTCGAGAATACTTACGAGAAAACTCATTCACAGGATTAGTATCCATCCTTCGTGACATAGCTGAAATTTTATAGGGCTCGATAATAATTATTAGTCAATTTATTCATCATTTTAAAACCCTAAAAATGCCCAAAAAACTCCAAGTATCAGTAAATAGGGCTCGAACCCTAAATTAGAATTCGAATCCAAGCAAAACATCAAATTGACAGTTGATATGCCCAAAAAACTCCCAGTATCAGTATATAGGTGTCACACTGTGAGTCTCGTGTCCAAACCAACAAAATTGTCACACGAACTAGAAGCGAGTCCACGCTCTCGTGTCCCCCGCAGCGAGTCCACTGTGAGTCTCGTGTCCCCCGCAGCGAGTCCACGCTCTCGTGGACACGAACTAGAAGCGAGAGAGAGCTAGAAGACGAGGAGAAACTGGGAAGCGGGGACAGGGGATCACCTGAGGAGGAGCTACCTGAGGAAGGAGGAGGAGGCCGGAGGAGGGAGATCGTCGGAGGAGCGCCGCGGAGGAGGAGACCGGAGGAGGGAAATCGCCGGAGGAGCGTCGCGGAGGAGGAGCGCGCGAAAAATTGGGGGGAAAAGTTGTGAATGATCGAAAAAAAAAACCCTCGCCGCCTATATGAAATATTTAGCGACGTCCTTCTCTGCCGTCGCTAAACGTCGCTGATATTTAATAAACGACGATGCTACTTAAAGTGCGTCGCTACACGTCGCTATATCAGCGACGTGTACCGACGAACTTGCGACGCAGATTCTCATTTAACAAATTGTAGCCGTTAGACGTTGCTTTTAGTCGTTGTTGGCGATAAACAGCGACGTCTTAGATAAACGTCACTAAACCCCCACATGTTAGCGACGTTTTATCTTGGAGTCGCTAAATACGTCGCTGATATGACTTAGTTTGGTAGTGCTAGGACAGGAAACCCTAAATACCACGGTCTGGGGTACCTACTGAAATCAACTACGGCTAATAACTAGAATAATTCAGTAGTCATGAAGAGATTTTCCAGCTACAAGCAATCCCATTATCTGGGCGCACTAGCGGACTTGTAGCCTACCGACGAGTAGGGCACATTTTTAGCACACAGTCATATGGTGCACCCTTCATAAACGGACATTCGACCCGGATAACCTGGATGGTCTGCAGGGATGGTGGCTGTTGGAATAATCTCATTGTATCTTACTAGTAACTAGGCCTGTGATAATCCTAATTAGTTAAAGTATCAAGCCGTACTCATTGCTTGGCCGTGATTGATTGGATGGAATTTAGCCCAGCTTAGTCTTGCCCCGATCCTGTACAAGATTATTACATGACGCGATTATTTATATTGGTCTTAACAATAAAGATCAGAGGACCATTTCTGTTCAGGCGAAGGGTTACAACCCCGGTTCTTATTTGGTTTAAGGGTTGTAACCTGGCTCCCGGAGCAGTTCTGTGTCCTCTCTTCGTTTATTGTCTTATTGCTCTCCATGCCATACTCGTCATATTTTACGTATTTCAATAGCATGATTATTTATACTGGCCTCAATAATAAAGATCAAAGTCCAGTGTTGTTCAGGCGAAGGGTTACAATCCCGATCCTTGTTTGGTTTAAGGGTTGTAACTGGCTCCCGGAGCAGATCTGTGTCTTTTCTTCGTTTATTGACTTATTTCACCCTATGTTCCTGCTTACCAACAAGTAGTTGAGACGGGTTCTATTCAGGTGAAGGGGTACAATCCCGGTCCTTGTTTGGTTTAAGGGTTGTGACCTTGCTACTTGAATGGTTTCCTCGTACTCAGTTTATTGTTGTTATATTTGCTATTATTAGTTTCGTTTTAATTGTGGCACTTGCTCTTTCTGGGGTCTGACCCAACTGGTTTTGTGTGGCCAGATATCGGAGCAGCTACAGAGGTTCTACCTACCTTCCAGCCAGATAGTGACCACCAGGCGTAACCCTAGCAACGAGTGGGTTTTTTTTTGTTCTCTCACTTCATTGTAAATTATTCTTTTGAGACGTTTAGCCGACGAGCACGTGTTAGCTCGGTTGCACCTTTATTTACTGTCTGCCTATGGGCTGTAACATGATTGACAAATCCTATGGTTGATCATGTATGACTGAAACTCCTGCTAGTCTTGACATTTTATAACGACTAGCTTCATGATCAACTGAATATGTAATATTTGGGATGCCTTATTATTGTGTATTTGGTGATCTTACATCTTGTAATACTTACTTACTTGCTTGCGATTGAGACACTAGGCTTGTTCATGACCATAGGTGACTGATGGATTGTAGTTAAACCCTCATATATCTAGATAGCCGTGACCGTATAATGAGATGAATTTTGTTTTATTATGCGTAGCTGGCTATGTATGCCTCCGTTCTCCAGTATTCTGGTTCTGGGGCGTTACATGGTTTAAGTGGTGGCCCATGCAGGTCTTGTAAATCAAGATATGTGAGGGTTTACCGAATAGATGTCTCAATCAGTACTTGCCCTTGATCTCTGCTCGTATCTTCTAAATCCCTGAAATCTTGACCTGATTACATGTTTGTGTCGTTGATCTGTCCTGGTCCTTCCTTATTGTTCCTTATATCATCTTCTTCAGCGATATTGTTCCTGGACCTACCGATCAGCAAGGCGGAGTACCACCTATGGACTAGCAGCAACCAGGAGATCTGGTCCAGCATTCAGGAGTGGCCTCCAGAGTCATGTCTATTGGAGGAGAGCTACCAGTTCAGCCCGTCCAGGCAGTAGCAGATGCTCTGACCAGAGGAGGTCATCAGGGTAATAGTGCGGCCAACAGCTTCAAGCGCTTGAACCCTCCATTCTTCGACGGCAGTGAAGATGATATTGCTGCCGATGCATGGCTTCAGGACACAGAGGTGATTCTAGAAGCAGCTAGGACTCCAGAAGACAAAAAGGTGGCCGTGGTGCGCCTGTAGTTATTGGATCTTGCCCGCAGCTGATGGACGTCGTAGGCCGTCAGATTAGTGGCACCCATTGCCTGGGCAGTCTTCAGGGAGAGATTTCGGACCAAGTATTTTGACGCTGTAGCTCGGTACGATTTGCAGACGAGGTTTACCGATTTGAAGCAGATGGACAGGACGGTCGATAGATATGCGGCCGAGTTCTCCAGACTTAGTCGGTTTGCTCCTACCTTGGTGGCGATCGAGTTCGACAGAGCCCAGCGGTTCCAGTAGGGGCTTCACTTGGAGATCCTCTTGGCCGTAGAGCAGTTTGAGCATCAGACTTTTGATGCGATATTGAGAGCAGCTAGGAGGCATGAGTATACCTCCCAGAGGATCGTGGACAGGACTGGGGGTCGAAAGCGATCCCATGGTCAGATGAATCAGTCTTCAGCACCAGCCCCAGCGGCTAGAGCTTTGACCATTGGAGCTCTGAGGCGGGTGGCCTCAGTGACGTCGGTTCAACATTCAGCCCCGACGCACCCCCAGCAGCAGAAGCAGAAGCAGTCTTCCGAAGTGGGATGTTCACACAGTGTAATGCCCGTGGTTCGTATTACGTATTTTGTATATGTGTACGGAATCCCGACCTGTAGTTTGACTTGTCTTGTTTGTCTTGATCCTGGTTTAGCTTATTTTGGGCGCATCCTGGTGTGGCTTGGCTTGACTTGGTTTATTTTGGTTTGGCTTGGTTAGGCTTGGTTTGCCTTGGGTTCATCATGAACCAAAGGAGACCCTCACCTACCACCATCTATCATTTAAGCCACCAACCCAACCCCCCTTTCTCTCTCCTCATTCTCTTCTTCTTCTTCCTCCATTAATTCTTTCCACCTACCAGGACAGCTTAGGCAAGTGCAGCTTGTTTTATGGAGGAACTCAAGTTTTATTGTTCTATTTTCTTCCTCTTAAGATTCTAACACACTTTAGTACTTAGCATTTTTAATTTCCATAGCTCATTTCTTGTAGATCTAAGTTTATTGTATTTTCGTATTTCTTGGATTTTAATCTAATTAACTTGTTATTTTTCAAGTTCTGATGGTTCCATGTTGTAGAAAATTTTATTCTGCCCTAATTTGACCTATGGAAGTTCGGATTTGGACTCTGGTTGAAGGATCTATGGAGCTTGAGAGCCCTGGCTTGCATGGTTCTTCTTCCCGGAAGAATGGAGAAGAAGAACAGTTCTCAACCGCATGTTCCTTGCTGCATGAACTTAGCCGTATGATCTTTTATGCAGAAAGTTCCTTCCTAGCCGCATAAGCCTTGCCACATGACTTGGCCGTATGGCCTATACCGTAGGAACTTACCTCCAGCCGTATGAAGATTTGATCCATTAGCCGCATGTGACTGAACCGCATGACTCGCATTGGCCGAGCCGCTTGAGGCTTAACTCCCTGAGCCGCATACGCCTGAACTCTCCTGGCCGCATAAGGTCCATTTCCTGGCCGCATAAGGACCCGAGTCCTTCCAGCCGCATGGAACCCAATTCTTCCTTGGCCGCATAAGGCCCAGTGATTCTGAGCCGCATGAGACTCAGTCTTTCCTGGCCGCATAAGGTCTATCCCCTCCAGCCGCATGAGACCTATCTTCCGCCAGCCGCATGAGAACCCCATTCCTTGAGCCGCATGCGCTCCCCTTTACTGGCCGCATGGGACCCAGTGATCCTGAGTCGCATATGCCTGTCCTTCTTGAGCCGCATGCGCCCTGGACTTCCTTCCAGCCGCATGAGCCACGTGCCCTGTGAGACCCGTCTCACAGTATTGGTATTTTATACGGATATGTGTTTATTTGAGCCGTATTTCGTATTTATCGATTTACGTGATATTTTAAAATTTTCCTAAGTATAGGATTTCATGACTTGGTTTAACTTGAATTTGGTTTTATTTGGTTTGGTTCCACTTTGACTTGGTTTGGTTTAGTTTGGTTCTTTATGAGATGAGGTGTATGGTTTAGATTGAGTGGAGAGGAATGAATGGTGAAGATCACTTGAGCTTGTTATATAAGCCACTTTTCTCTCTTCCTCCTCATTCACCCTCATTCATTTCTTTTCCACCGAAACCCTAGCAATTAGAGAGAGGCAAGTACACCTTGCCGAATGTTGGACGATTTTAATTTCGTTCGTTCCATTCTCTTCTTTTTCGCATTCTAAGCATGTTTAGAACTTGGAGTTTTCTATTTTGATGGCTAGATTGTTGTAGATCTAACTTTGGAGTAAATTTGGTTTTCGTGGGTTTTGATCTGTTAAACTTGTATATTTTTGTAAACTGATGCTTCCATGTTGTAGAGAATTATATTTTACCCAAATTTGATCCATAGAAGTCTGGATTTGGGTTCCCATTATAGAGTTGGTGGAGCATGGAGGCCATAGTATTTTCTATGGACATCTTCTCTGTAGGAAGCCAATTTTTTTGTAAATTTTTATTAGCTGCATGCTTGCTTGCGATTTTGAGCCGCATGCGTAAATTGTTTGCCGCATAGGCTTTTTTTGTATTTTTTTTACAATTGGCCGCATGAGCAGCAATTTGCTTGGCCATTAAAGCAAATTGCTTTGCTTAAGAATGGCTCAGTTGCATTATTATTATTTAGCTTGGTCATTTGCATGACTTAGCATGCATTTGCATGCATTTATTACTTGCTGTGGCTTAGGCCATTTCTTTAGCATGATAACAAATTGATGTGTGCCATTTTATGAAGTATAGGTTGGCTTAAACTATTTTGGCCGCATGTATATTTTTATTTTGGCCACATAAGCTCGTAAAGCTTGGCCGCATGCATTTAGTTGTGGCCGCATGCACACTTATGAGGTTGGCCACATGGGATCTTTAGCTTGCTACCCGCATTTTTAGCTTGCACGCATTAATAGTTGTATGGAAATTGTAATAGCCTGCATGGCGTTTGCAGTATATTGCATGACCTTAATTGGTATTTCTGTCGCATGCATACATTTGTTCTATTTTGGCCGCATGGCCTTTATTTGTTTTGGCCGCGTGGCCACTGCCAGCATGGCAACTAGATAGTTGAGGCCGCATGAATTTTGCTTAGCTGGACGCATGTGATATGGTGGCTGCATGTAATGTTAGTAGCCGCATGCATTATTTGGTAGCCGTATGCATTATTTAGTAGCCGCATGACCAACGTAGATAATTGTTTGTGGCCGCATGGCCAATTGCACCTTTGGCCGCATGGCCTTTATAATATTTTGGCCACATGGCCCCTTCCACTTGCATGGCTTATTAAATTATATGTAATCAGTGGCATGGCCGCATGGACATTGTAATTTTGGACTTTGTATTGGCCGCATGGCTTTTCTTAAGTTGCAGGTACATGTATGATATATTATAATACTTGTCATCATTGCTTGGCCACGTGAACCTTTTCTTACTGCATTTATTATTGGGTCCCACATGGCCCCAGTACTTGAGTGGCCACGTGCCCTTTTCTTTTGCTTGAGTGAAAGCTTGCATTTATTGTGGGTTCCTCTCTCCTTGTCTTTTCTGGTTGCATAAATATTTTTTGCTGGCCGCATGGCCCCTTCAGTTATTTTTCTGGCCGCATAAGCTTTGGCTGGCCGCATGTGTGGCTCTCCCACTCTCTTTGGCCGCATGTATGTTCTCCCACTTTTGGGCCGCATGGGGTCCACTTTGATTGTTTAAATGTTTTATTGGCCTGAATTATGGTCAGAATTTCTTCCCACTCCCAACATAAAAGTCGTAGAGTTTCTCCTTGGCTTCAAGAATATATATATTATATATATTATTATTTAATTGTACAAGTTTCTTCCCTCCTTGATAAATGACATGACTTGATAGTGACCCGCCGTGGTGCACTCATGACAAGATAACTTGACCTGACAATTTGACATGATAAACATGACATGATAGTGGCCCGACGTAGTGCACTCTTGACAGTGAACCTGACATGATATATATATATCCCGAAGGCTGTTGCGACGGCTAGCTTGACATGACAAGATTGAATAACTTGGACACCGTGGACGATTGTGCTTGTACAAATGAACCCGTCTTGTCTTGCATCATATCTAGGACAGGGATCCCTGAGTACCACGGTCAGGGGTACCCACTGAAATCGACTAAGGTTAACAACTAGAATAATCCTGTAGTCATGAAGAGATTTCCCAGCTACAGGCAATCCCGTTACCTGGGCGCGCTTGTGGATTTGTAGCCTGCCGACGAGTAGGGCACACTTCCAGCACACTGTTATGTGTTGCACCCTTATTGTACTAATATTCGCCTGGATAACCTGGATGGTCTGCAGGGCTTGTGGCTGTAGAAAAATCTCGCTGCATCTTGCTAGTAACTAGGCCTGTGGTAACCCTAGTTAGTTAAAGTATCAAGCCGTACTTATTGCTTGGCCGTGATTGATTGAATGAAGTCTAACCCTGTCTATTCTTGTCTCGATCCTGTACGAGATTGTTACATGTCCTGATTTTTTATTTTATCTTGCCGATAAATGGTGGAAGAAACCAAGTTCTGTTCAGACGAAGGATTACAATCCCGGTCCTTATTTGGTTTACGGGTTGTAACCTGGTTATCCGAATAGTCCCATGGTTATCTCATCGTATATCACCTGTCACGCTTGATACGTTTTACCTTACTAACAAGATTGGAGACAGAGTTCTATTCAGGTGAAGGGTTACAACCCCGGTCCTTTTTTGGTTTAAGGGTTGTGACCTGGCTACTTGAATGGTTCCCTCGTACTCCATTATGACTGTTGTTATTCTTTCAATATGAAGCCTTTTTATTACTGTCTTTTGTGTAATTATGTTCTTGTGCTAATTGCTGTTTTTAGTTCTTAAGTGAAGCCTCCTTTGTGGCACTTGCTCTTTCTGGGGTCTGATCCAGCTGGTTTTGTATGGCCAGATTGTCACCCCCAGTTTTCATGAACAGGAGTATTTTGGTAATTTTTCACTTTAATTTTTTTTTGGAATTATTTATTTATTTATTTATTGTATTATTTCGGAGTTGTTTGAGTCGGGTTCGAATTTCAACTCATTCCGACTTGTATCGGAGACCCGGGGTAGTTTTGACTCTAGCGGGCCCACACACTAGTTAGCCATGGCCCACATGTTAGTATTTTAGTTAGTGACTAGGCTAATTATTTTGGTTAGGATTAATTAAATTAGAGTTAGTTGGAATGACTAAACTACCCCCGACTTAGAAGCCCTTCCATGTATTAACCAATAGATAAGAGAAAGAGGCTTTTTGGGCTTTTTCCTAATGGGACAAAACCCATGGCATGGCCGACAACCTATGGGTGGATAAGGCTCCATCAAACTTCATTATTTCCTTTTCCATTCTCTCTCTTGTTCTTCCCCAATTTTTCTAGAGAGCAAACCCTAGAAATTTCTCCACCAAATCCTTCTATTTTCTCACCCAATCTTCTTCCTTTCTTCTCCATTCAAGACAAGGAGGGAGCTACTCAAGTTCGAGGGGATTCAGAGCTTTTTCGTGTCCGTTTGGGATTCCTACGTGTCGGTGGAGTATCGGGATCGATTCGAGTCACCAAGAGGTATAAATCCTTTCCCTCTCTCATTTCTCTCATGCATTAGATTAGTTTTGACCCTTAGGAATGACCCCCATGATTTTGTGCCCATTGGTGTCCATTTCGTGTCTATTTGGACACTTGTAGAGGTGTCATATGAGTAGGATCGTGTCCTAATGGGAAAACCCCCTATTTGGGCACATGTGCATTGTTTGTGTTTTAATTTTAGGTTGTTCTAATATTATTCCAGATTTTACTATGTGTTTAGAATGTGTTTTCCTATGTATCTTAAAGTATCATATTAGCTAAATCTATATGTGTATATATGTGGTGATATATATATATTAATCTCTATGTATATATATATATATATATATATATGTATATATATATTGGTCTATATATATGTGGATATATACGATGGTGGGAATGGTGGCATTGTGTTGGTATGGGGGGCACACAGGTTCGGCCAAGAGGGAGGATGAGTGAGTGTGTGTGTTGGGGTAGAAGAGTGTGTAGTTGTAGTGTATGAGGAAATGGTTGGGAGGGGATGAGTGTTAGATAGAGGGATGTTGAGAGTGTTGTGAGTGTTTAGAGGGGGAGGGAATACCCATTCCCTGCTGTTCCTAACAGCAGCACTTGCCCCCATATTTCAGTCCTGCACATCCCCATAGTGGCTGTCCTATTTTGACACAAACCAGTCCCCAAAAATCAGTCCTATTTGCTCCACATTTTTTCCTATGTGCTGTCCCCACGTAGCCTATTTTTCAGTCCTAAACACTACAAAACCTGTCCAGCCCTCTCCCCCACAGTTCAGTCCCAAACATGCCCTACTTTGACTGTCCTATTTGTCCTTAAAACCATCAAATACCTGTCCCCATTGTCCCATAACAGTCCAACTATTGGACTGTCCAAGAACAGCCAATAGACAGTCCAGATTTTGCCAAAAACCCCACCATATATCAGCCACTTGTTGGCTGTCCCAACAGTCCAGAATTCCCCTCATGTGGCTGTCAATTTCAGTCCACATTGCTCCATTTCAGTCCCCATATCAATCCCCTTAAACCACTCTATACATGGCTGTCATTTGCATCCAATGCACACCCTCCTAAACCACCTACTTACTGTCCCATAACTTGGCAGTTAAGCCCTTGAAATCAGTCCCTAAATGCTGTCCTGAAACCAGCCCATAACAGTCCCTTACAACACCCAATGTGCTGTCCCTATACCACTCCAAAAATAGCCCCTTAAACCATACATTGCTGTCCTACATACCACTAAATTTCAATCCTAACAACACATTCATGGCTGTCCTGTTTAACCTCATATCAGTCCACATAAGAGCTTGTGTGTGTGTATTTGTGAGGTTGTGTGTAGGTGTGTGAGAGCCTAAGTAAGTGTATCTAGTAGTCTGTAGGTTAGCCTATGTGTAGACTAGTAGGAAAGCTTATATGTGAGTGCTAGAGTGATGTGAGAATGAGATATGGTATGGGTAAAGGGGTATGGTAAATCAACACGTATTCTAATGTAAGTTTACCTAGAAAATAGGTGTCATGCCCCAGAACCAGAACACTGGAGAGCGGGGGCAGACATAGCCAGCTACGTATAATAAAATGGGATCCACTCCACTATACGGTCACGGCTGTCTAGATATGTGAGGGTTTATCTACAATCCATCAGTCTCTTATGGTCAATAACAAGCCTAGTGTCTCAATCATCAACAAGTAAGTAAATGTTACAAGATGTAAGATCACCAAATATACAATGGTAAGGCGTCCCAAACTTTACATATTCAGCTGATCATGAAGCTAGTCGTTACAAAATGTGAGGACTAGCAAGAGTTTAGTCATACATATATGATCAACCCTAGGTTGCCAATCATGTTTCAGCCCGTAGGCAGATAGTAAGCAAAATGTACACGAGCTAACCCTTGCTCGGCGGCTAAACGTCTCAAAAAGAATAATTTTACAATAGAGTGGAAGAGCCAAAATAAACCCACTCGTTGCCAGGATTCCCTCTAGTGGTCACCATGTGGCTGGAAGGTCGGTAGATCCTCTGGTGCTGCTCCGGTATCTGGCCATACAAAACAAGCTGGGTCAGACCCCAGAGAGAGCAAGTGCCACAAAGGAGGCTTCACTTAGGAACTAAAACCAGCATATCACAAATGAATAGCAAGAATAACTAAAGATACTGATAATAACTGAGATAATAATAATATATTGAGCACGAAGAAACCATTCAAGTAGCCAGACTGCAACCCTTAAACCAAATAAGGACCGGGGTTGTAATCCTTCGCCTGAATAGAAATCCGTCTCAATTACTATTGATAAGGTAAAACGTATCAAGCATGACAGGTGATATACGATGAGATAACCATGGGACTATTCAGATAACCAGGTTACAACCCGTAAACCAAACAAGGACCGGGCTTGTAACCCTTCGTCTGAACAGAGCTTGGCTTCTCCCACCATTTATCGGCAAGACAATATAAGAAGACGGGTCATATAACAATCTTGTACAGGATCAAGACAAGACTAGACTCCATCTAATCATTCACGGCCAAGCAATAAGTACGGCTTGATACTTTAACTAACTAGGGTTATCACAAGCCTTAGTTACTAGCAAGATGCAATGAGAATTCCAAGTAAGGTTACCTGTTTGTTACTACCTGAGTAATCCCAGCAAGAAGAGGAAAAGATAGCATGATATAGCAGACACACTGTAGTAAGATACATGTGTCCTAAGGTACCACACTCGACGGCGGGCTGGAAGTGCGCTCATCTCGACGGATAGCAACAAATCCCATGTATATATATATAAGGCCGGGATCAAAGGGGCAACATGTAACTGGGAAATTCTCCATGAACTATTTGATCAATCTAGTCATTAACCTAGCCAGATTCAGTATGAATCCCTGACCGTGGTACTCAGGGATCATGCCTTAGACATGATGCAAGACACAATCGGACTAGTAGTTTATACAAGCACAATCATCCACGGTGTCCAATCCAATGAATTGATTTGTCAAGAGTGTGCCACGACGGGCCACTATCATTATCATTATTACTTATCAAGAGTGCGCCACGACGGGCCACTATCAAGCATTGTCAGGGTACTTGTCAAGAGTGCACCACTACGGGTCACTACCGTGTCATGTATAGCAGGTCAAGTTATCAGGTTAAGTGTGCACCACGGCGGGCCACTATCAAGCATGTCAGTTCTTGGTCACATCATGCCAGGTACAATTGTTATTTCAATCATATCAATCAAATTGGGATTATCAAGTTCGGAAAAAAGACGTAAGGATATAAAATGGGCGTAAAAATATATATAATAGGGTAAGGTGTATGCTATAGGAACTCAAGTTACACAGGGCGTTACAAGTACGAGTTAATAACTATCATTAAATAATAAAAATACAAGCCAGGGAAAGAGCCATACGGCTCGAGCATAGGCGGCCAAGAGTGACCTCATGCGACCGAGGAGGGAGCAGCCCATGCGGCTGGAGGGGACTCGGGTCTGAGGGAATGCATGCGGCTTAGGGGAGTTCAAGGTCATGCAGCGGAGTATCATGCGGCCAGAGGGAAGTAAGCTTTATGCGGCTGGCGGGATCAAGTTCCATGCGGCTATCGAGGATCAATGCCTATGCGGCTCTCAAGGGAAGGGGGTACTCATGCGGCTGGGACGAGCTAGGGTACATGCGGCCGGGTCAAGTGAAGTCCCATGCGACCGACGGAAGTGGCCCTTATACGGTTGGAGTGAGGGGTGCTCATGCGTCTAAGGGAAAGTGAGCCCATACGGCAAGCAGAAAGCAGATCTATGCGGCTAGCGGGACCAGAAGGCATATGCGGCTCAAGAGCAAAGGGCTATGCGGCTGAATCAAGTCAAATCCTATGCGGCCAGGGGATAAGGAATTATGCGGCTGGGGATGAACTACATGCGGCTGGAAGAAATACTTACCGCATGAACTTGTCATGCGGTCAAGTCTAGGCAATAGTGCATGCGGTCGGAACTGACTTGCCGCATGAATATTCATGCGGTCAAGTGCTGCCATGCGGCTCGGGACTGTGCTTCTTCTCTAATATTCCGAGAAGAAGAACACCATGAGAGCCAAGTTCTCAAGCTCCATAACTCCATCATCCGGAGCCTGAATCTGAACTTCCATAGGTCAAAACGGGGAAGAATGAAATGCTCTAAAACATAGAACCATCAAAACTCGAAAATAACAAGATTAAGTAGATCAAACCCAGGAAATTCGAAAATAAAATAAACTTAGATCTATAAGAATCTAGCCATGGAAAGTAGAAATGCCAAGTATTAAAGTAAGATAAAATGCTGTAAGGAAGAGAATGAAGCAATAAAATTTGAGTTCCTCCATGAAGTAAGTTGCACTTGCCTAGACCTTTCTATCTCTCTCTCTCTCTGGTAGGTAAAGAAATAATGGAGAAAAGAAGAAGAGTAATGAAGAGAGAGAAGGAAGTGGGGTTAATAAATGGTAGTGGTGGTGGTAGGTAAGGGTTCATCCCTTGGTCCATGATGAACCAATAGCAATCCCCAAACCGAACCAAGCCAACCCAAACCAAGAAATAAACCAAGTCAGGAATAAAAACTAAGCCAGGGATCATGCAATACAAGAATAAATACGTACACGTATTCCAAAATACGTAATACGAACAACATGCATTATAATAGAGTAATTGAGTCTAGAGTCTAAGATAGGGTTAGGGCTTGATTCTTTTGGTTGGTAATGATCAAATATAGTGCTCATAGACTAGGTTTGACATCGGTTGACCATTTTGCCAAAAATCAACAAAAGTCAACCGAGAGTCAAATTTAGTCTTTAAGCGACTAGATTTGACCGAAACCAAACCAGAGTTGACCAGTTGACTGAAAGTCAATAGTTGGTCAACATTAGACTAGTTTGACCTAGGATTGACCTAGAGTTGACCAGAGTTGACCAGAGTTGACTTTTTGACCAAAAGTCAACTATAAGTCAACCTTTGTCACGATCCGTACCCTAGAGTAGGGCACGAGAACGTAACAACGCCCAGCCTACGCTGCAGTGTCGGCAGTAGAACGCTGTCCTAGGTCTCAATGCATCTAACAGTATAAGACTAAACAGTTTATACTCCCCGAATGGGGGTGACATAGCAGATACAGTCTCAATGACAACTAAGGTAGAGCAAGATAAAAGATAGGTAAAATATAAAATCTAAAAGAGATACAGCAGATAGAAGCCTAAGTGTCTAAGATACACAAATCCAGAAATACATCTCAAAGCTCAAATACAGTAATCCATAAAATAAATACAACTCCAGACAACTGAAAATAGCTAACTAAACAACCTCTAATGTGTCTCCTCTAGGCTAGCAGACAACCTCCAGGCTATCTGTAAAATTTATCAACAGGTCCAGTCAGGACAGGAGCGAGCACAATACATCTCAACAAGTCATAACAGGAAAGGAAATGTAATCATGCTAGAGAATAAAATACAGGATCTGAAGAAATAGCATAATGTAAAAGAGAGACTGTAAGTAAATATCTATGATATATATAAAGATAGACAGTGCTAGTGATTCAGAGTACTGCATAAACATGTGAATGGCTAAGGACTGATTCATGATTACACTACTGGAAATTGATTCATGATTACACTACTTGGATTTATTCACATGTTCACTTATACTCCCCCATCCCCAATCAATACACAAGGATCCATTCAAGTTACGTTAAGATTCATGATTATACTACGTTGCCCATAAAGGGTAATTCATGAATTGATTCGTGAAGGCTCGGTGATCATGAGGGTACATGAGTCACTAGCTGATTCCCGAAGATTCATGATGATAGAAGCATATGATACGTGATGTAAGTGAAACACACATGACAACAGTATCTGATGCTCCCGAGAGGGATAACATCTCATGAAGGGATCCATATAGTACCAATCTGTGTTACCAACGTGTCAGCATCAAGTAAGATAGTCTAAAGCAGGAAATATAATCCTAAACATGATATGAAATGATCAGAGAATGTACTCGCCTGATAACCTAAACAGCTGATAAGTATAGGGGGTCCAACTGAAGCCACATAGTCCTATTTAAAGCAACACAGGTTACAAGGTGTTCAAGTTGTAATAAATAAATCTCTACAAACAATCTATTTTATTCTAGGTTCTTCTAAGTCTGAACAACTCTAGGTCAACTCCGGTCAATAATCTAGTCAACTAGGTCAAGTGTTGACTTATAGTTGACTTTGGGTCAACTGGTCAACTCTGGTCAACAGGGTAAATTTTAGTCTAATTATTAAAGATATAAAGTGTACTTCGTTATTCGTACGTCGAAACTTACGACACACAAATCGAGATAAAAAGATCAATGGTAAGGTTGATAATCTTATTATAGTGATCCACGTGTTCATCTTGTCAATTTCAGCGATGTGAGATCACTGGAATTGACTGATCTCAGTTTCGTTGTACTAATCCCGAAATACGAACATTATAAGAATTAATTATTAATAAATTATAAAAATGTTAAACTCAAAAAAACTATCAACAAACATTATCGGACGATAAAATAAATATTGCCAACGTGTCCAGAATGGTCAAATTAGCTAGGATAGCCTACCCATCGATCCAATTTGGACACAAGGGCAAAAAAGTAATTTTGGGTCAAAATGGTGTCCATGTCGGAGCCGTTTTGCACCGAAAAATGTGCAAGAAAATAAGTCTATAAAATATAACAAATTATATATCCACGAAACCAAAATGACGATACGAACCCAACGGTATCTCCAGAATTGGATTCCGTTGACCCGATCTCAATTTGGTCCGTTGACCAGAACTTGAAATTCTGGTTTGCATGAAAATGCGTGCCGGAGCCAATGTTCTCAAAACTCAGCAAACTATATGTTAACGAGTCCAGAATGACGATACGAACTCAACGGTATATCCGGAATTGGATTTCGATGAACCGATCTCAAAATGACCCGTTGACCCGGATATTGGTATCCGACTTGTACCGAAATGCGTGTTGGACCCAATGTCCACCAAAACCTAGCAAATTATATGTCAACGAGTCCAGAATGACGATACGAACTCAACGGTATATCCGAAATTGGATTCCGATGAGCCGGCATCAAAAAGTCTCTTTGATCCAGAATGTGGGACCCACTTTGCACCGAAAAATGTGCTGCGGCCCACGTTATCCAAATCTAATAAATTTTATATGAAAACATGCTAGAACGACGCCACGAGTCTAATGGTGGTGTCAGAAATAAAATCTGGAGTCCCGTGTTCAAAAATGGAATTTTATAAGTTAGAAATTACGAATTCGGACGGCCAACTTTGGCGTCGAATTCAACCAATCAAACAACCTCACAATGAAATGAAACTGGAGGGGTAGCAAGAGGTTTATACCAGCTTCGCACAGGAATCGGTAGCACGCCAAACGGAGCTGCGATGGAGGAGATACAAGCTGACGAAGTTGGCCCCGCGAAACTGTCCAAATTTAATACAATTTAAACGGTCAATTTTGTGGCCGGTTTTGATGTATCAAACGATAAAATTAACGGACGAAAATTGACAGGGATGAAGGTGTATATACCGAGATTGTGACGGAGCGAAGAAATTATCGATCCAACGGTCGGATTTCCGAGAAAATGCGTGCGACGTTGCTGCGACGGAGCGCCAAAATGAACTTGATTTCGCGCGCGTCACGACGGGACGTCGTACAAAACGCACGAATTGCCTCGACGGCGCATCTCGGAGGACGGTGGCTGTCAGGGGAGAACTCGCCAGAGTTCGGCGCACGGCCAGGGGGCCACGGCGGCCCGCGCGACGGCGCGACGGCGCACGACGGCGGCCCGTGCGCGCGCGTGCGCGCCTCTACGCATGCGGCTGCTGCTGCTGGCGTTTGCGAGGTTGGCCGGCGACGGCGGCAACTGCCTGGCCTGGCCCGGCGAGGTAGGGGCGGCGTGGCCAAGGGCTGGTGGTGGCCGAGGAGTGGTGGTTAACATGGTGGAATGATAGGTGGTGGTGCGGTTTGGAAAGGGAGGAGGAGAAGATGGAGGAGTGGTGCGGCGGTTGGCCGTGCTCGGCCAGGGGTGGCCGGCGGCGAGGCCACGCCGAAGGATGGCTGGGGTCAGGCCAGCCATGGGAGTGGTTGGATGTGGAGAAGTGTTTGCATGCTGTTGTTGTTGTTGATGAAGTGGTGAGGAAAATAAAAGAGTGGGAGAGAGAGAGAAGAGTTGAGATAATGAGAAAGGAAGAGTAGTAATAATTATGAGAGGGAGAGAGAAAAAGTTGGTCCTCTCAAAGTTAGGGCCGGCCACATGCTAGAGGGGGGGAAAAATTTGTCATGTAGGAAATTGAATGGGTAGGATTGAATGAGGGAAAATCAAGGGTGGAGATTAATTAGGGGGATTGGGTTTAATTGGGATTTAAAATTCAATGAAAGTTACACGCAATATTTGAAATATAAAAGCAGGTATTGAATATTATTTTTGGACGAGAAAAAGTGAGGATGTCATGATGGAGAGTAACATGGAGCTGGGCTGGACTCGGTGGAGCCGGATTGGGTCAAAATCGGACATTATGCAAAAATCGAATTAAAATTAGGCATTGATGATCATGGGGAAATAAGTAGCACATGGGGATTCCAATAAATGGGACACAAGTGTCGGACGGGTAGTAGGCTCAATGTGGGTCATGTCCATAATTGGGCTGACTGGTTTTGGTCGACAGGAGACCCACAAATCAAGTTGGAAAATGAATGTGACGCCGTGGGGTAAAATAAAATCGGGTCACGTGTCAGGAAAGTTGTGCGAAGCAAATGGAACACAAAATGGCGTGTCTGAGTGGGACACGAAGGTCAAGGGTGAAGAACGTCTCGAGTAGATCATCAATGAGAAGTTGGTTTCAAGAAACTGACTGGTCTTGCGCTCCCAATTTAAAAGTCATGGTAACGCGCTGAAAATGATCAAGGAAAAGAGTGAGAAAATAATTAATAATCAAATGGTCTAAATCGACCCGAAGTTCTGCGAAGCAAAAATAGCACAAGGGAACAAGTCTGAGTGGAACACTATATACCATCATGAAGGTAATCCTGTCCACTCCAAAACTCGTGAAGAAGATTTCCAAAGTTGAACATCCCTGACACTCCAAATATCAATGGCACGGAAAAGTACACTTAAAGATAAATAAACAGAAAAATTATTTATTGAAACTAAATCAATCAGAAAAAAAAATCAACCCAAAATTCAGGGTGCTCACATCCTACCCACCTTATAAAAATTTCGTCCTCAAAATTAAAATGTTCGTAATCCTTCTAGGTCAAACCCCCACAATCAAATCCCAGAGCTTAAATAAAACATACCATCAAAAAGGACGACATACAGGGTCATGGCATACGGTGGTAGTGAAAGTCTCATCTAGGTATACTAGTCATGCTAACTGAATCGGTCATAGGGTATCAAAACACACAAGCAGTCTAGGATGTTAAACCGGAAAAGACACTGAATAACAATCATCAAAACTGTAAGGCAGCCTACCATCCTATATGGAACTGGTACTTATCATAAAAAATAAGGAAAGGTAACAACCAATTATCTATAAAGGTTCAGAAAAATCAAAATCAAAGTTAAAGAATGAAAGCCAATTTCATGGAAAATTCCAATCACAATACATATTAAGAATATTTAGTCTCGATACGATCTAAGTTGATCAAATTGGGGAAATCAAGATTGGGCAATATGGAAGACAGTTCAACAAAGTCTGAGAACGAGCATACAAGGATGGAGATTCAGGTTGAAATCAAATTTAAGTCAATTGAGTACAACCCAAGATAAGAAGAGATAATCGAAGTTGATTTGGTCGTGATTAAGAAAACTAGGATTTAATGGTATTGAAAAAAAACCCTTTTTGAGAAAAACAAGAAGATTTCATACGAAGTCAGTAAATCATCTCTCTCTAATACTATCAGTTTATCATTTGCTAATCATATTTCTCACAAATCCCAATATAAAATCAACCTTCATATGACTACCCTCAAAAATTTTTATAACCTTCATTCATCTAAACCTTTACCATGATCACCATAGACAAAATTCCAAACTTCTAAAACATTTCCCATGAAGCATACCCCTCTTAATCAGGTATCAACACTTATTCATTTAATCAAATTTCCAAATTCCTTCACCTTGTTCTAAATTAAACCCAAAACCTCTGAATCCAGTTTATGAAATCCTTGAACTTGTTTAAATCGAGTCTCGTATTTACTAAACTCCAATACCACTATGTCACACAAAATTTATTCTTGTTTATAAATCAACCTTCATATTTTCTTCAACGTTCACCTTCAAACATTATCCTTTTGAATTCTACAATTTTTTTTCCAATCATCTAAAAATAATTCCTATAACTTAAAATCCTTGTGTTCTCTCTGTCTCTAGTCACCCTCTTACAATATCTAGTTCAACTTCGCAAAATCATTGAATTCAATTAAATTCTCCTCTCTATCTCTAAATTTCTACATAGCCTTGTAATAGTTCCCAAGAATCAATAACCAAGATTTTCTAGTCCTCAAAACTAGGTTAACCTCTGATATCCTCATTAGTTTTTTTTTGAATATATCCATGAATTTCTCGTAACCCAATTTTCTGCGATTGTTTCTAAATTAATAACATTTATCACTCGATTCCATTCTAACCTTTACCACATCTCCCTCTCAATTTCTTTTTTTTCTCATAATTGACATCCAACGTTCTGATTCCTACAAATCATTCTATGATAACCATTTACGTCATTTCCGTACTGGATGATTTACGTCACTTCCTCAACATTTCTCAGGCAAAATGATATGAAGATTCAAGAGTTTCAAAGTGCAGCTGACAGAATGTGATACGAGACGGAATTGATATAATCAGGACAGGTATATAAGACAAAGAATGATGGTAATAAAAATATTGGCAGAAAAAAAATGATAATAGAATCTGTTCTGCTTATCTGTTTAAAAGAAGAACCCATTTTGAAAACAGAGCTATAATAATAAATCCAAAAATAAGGTCTAGCAAAATTATTGATTCATTGTATTAAGAAGAAATTCATAGTAAGAAGTTACACAAAGTTTATAAAAAAAATAGTTAAAGCTACTACTTAGTTAAATAATAAGAAACAAAACAAAACAAACAATTAATAAATTTTTTTGAAGGACTGGAACAAAAGTAGAGAAAACATGTTCAAAAACATTTAAGGTACAATTTGATAATTATATGCGTCTATCCAAAATCATGGTGCTCTAAATCCCCGTCATACTAGTAAGCAAGGCTACGATAATCACAAAGTCCTCGACTTAGGCACATACTTCTAGAATCATGGTATTTAACATTTTCGCGATGCCGCTAGCTTGGCTGCGAAAACCTTAAATTCCTACACCAGAGAAATATATCCAAGTCACTATATGTCCTCACCATGCTAGCTAATATGACTGTAGAAGACTAGATTCCATAACTTAGATGACCTAGCCCATATAATTTCGTCTTGACAAAAATTAAATTAAATCAACAATGAATACCCAAAAATCAAATTTATCAACGAACATCAAGATTCAAAAATGAACAAAAATCCTTCAAATCATATAACTACAAACTCGGATGCTATAGCTAACATCAAGATTCAAATTTCGACAATCTTCATCAAAATCAATAAATACAAACTCAAATTCAATAATGATCCATCAAAATCAAATTCAACAACAGAAAGTAAAGATAAATCAAATCAAGGAAAAAGAGTTTTTAAATCGAGGTTAAATAAGATTCTCAAGGGTCGTCCCAGGAATCTCTCAAGGGATCCTAATTGTGATTGAGTATCTTCAAAAATATATCCTATTCCTACTGCAGGCTGTAGTGGTACTCTAGTTCGAATACCACTACACAAACTCGACCTGCATGGGCCACCACTAAAAACGTGTCACGACCCGCACCCTAGAGTTAGGGCACGAGAACGTAACAACGCCCAGCCTACGCCGCAGTGTCGACGGTAGAACGCTGTCCTAGGTCTCAATGCATCTAACAGTATAAGACTAAACAGTTTATACTTCCCGAATGGGGTTGACATAGCAGATACAGTCTCAATCACAACTAAGGTAGAGCAAGATAAAAGATAGGTAAAACGTGAAATCCAAAAGAGATACAGCAGATAGAAGCCTAAGTGTCTAAGATACACAAATCCAGAAATACATCTCAAAGCTCAAATACAGTAATCCATAAAATAAATACAACTCCAGACAACTGAAAATAGCTAACTAAACAACCTCTAATGTGTCTCCTCTAGGCTAGCAGGCAACCTCCAGGCTATTTGTAAAATTTATCAACAGGTCCAGTCAGGACAGGAGCGAGCACAATACATCTCAACAAGTCATAACAGGAAAAAAAATGTAATCATGCTAGAGAATAAAATACAGGATCTGAAGAAATAGCATAATGTAAAAGAGAGACTGTAAGTAAATATCTATGATATATGTAAAGAGAGACAGTGCTGGTGATTCAGAGTACTGCATAAACATGTGAATGGCTAAGGACTGATTCATGATTACACTACTGGAAATTGATTCATGATTACACTACTTGAATTTATTCACATGTTCACTTATACTCCCCCATCCCCAATCAATACACAAGGATCTATTCAAGTTACGTTAAGATTCATGATTATACTACGTTGCCCATAAAGGATAATTCATGAATTGATTCGTGAAGGCTCGGTGATCATGAGGGTACATGAGTCACTAGCTGATTCCCGAAGGTTCATGATGATAGAAGCATATGATACGTGATGTAAGTGAAACACACATGACAAAAGTATCTGATGCTCCCGAGAGGGATAACATCTCATGAAGGGATCCATATAGTACCAATCCGTGTTACCAACGTGTCAGCATCAAGTCAGATAGTCTAAAGCAGGCAATATAATCCTAAACATGATATGAAATGATCATAGAATGTACTCGCCTGATAACCTGAACAGCTGATAATTATAGGGGGTCCAACTGAAGCCACAGAGTCCTATTTAAAACAACACAGGTTACAAGGTGTTCAAGTTGTAATAAATAAATCTCTACAAACAATCTATTTTATTCTAGGTTCTTCTAAGTCTGAACAACTCTAGGTCAACTCCGGTCAATAATCTAGTCAACTAGGTCAAGTGTTGACTTATAGTTGACTTTGGGTCAACTGGTCAACTCTGGTCAACAGGGTAAATTCTAGTCTAATTATTAAAGATATAAAGTGTACTTCGTTATTCGCACATCGAAACTTACGACACGCAAATTGAGATAAGAAGATCAATGGTAAGGTTGATAATCTTATTATAGTGATCCACGTGTTCATCTTATCAATTTCAGCGATGTGAGATCTCTGGAATTGACTGATCTCAGTTTCGTTGTACTAATCCCGAAATACGAACATTATAAGAATTAATTATTAATAAATTATAAAAAGGTTAAACTCAGAGAAACTATCAACAAACATTGTCGGACGATGAAATAAACATTGCCAACGTGTCCAGAATGGTCAAATTAGCTAGGATAGCCTACCCATCGGTCCAATTTGGACACAAGGGCAAAAAGGTAATTTCGGGTCAAAACGGTGTCCGTGTCGGAGCCGTTTTGCACCGAAAAATGTGCAAGAAAACAAGTCTATAGAATATAACAAATTATATGTCCACGAAACCAGAATGACGATACGAACCCAACGGTATCTCCAGAATTGGATTCCGTTGACCCGATCTCAATTTGGTCCGTTGACCAGAACTTAGAATTCCGGTTTGCACGGAAATGCGTGCCGGAGCCAATGTTCTCAAAACTCAGCAAACTACATGTCAACGAGTCCAGAATGACGATACAAACTCAACGATATATCCGAAATTGGATTCCGATGAGCCGATCTCAAAATGACCCGTTGATCCGGATATTGGTATCCGACTTGCACCGAAATGCGTGTCGGACCCAATGTCCCCCAAAATCTAGCAAATTATATGTTAACGAGTCCAGAATAATGATACGAACTCAACGGTATATCCGGAATTGGATTCCGATGAGCCGGCGTCAAAAAGTCCCGTTGACCCAGAATGTGGGACTCACTTTGCACCGAAAAACGTGTCGGGACCCACGTTCTCCAAATCTAACAAATTTTATATGAAAACATGTCAGAACGACGCCACGAGTCTAATGGTTGTGTCAGAAATGAAATCTGGAGTCCCGTGTTCAAAAATGAAATTTTACAAGTTGGAAATTACGAATTCGGACGACCAAATTTGGCGTCGAATTCAACCAATCAAACAAGCTCACAATGAAACGAAACTGGAGGGGTAGCAAGAGGGTTATACCAGCTTCGCACAGGAACTAGTAGCATACCAAACGGAGCTGCGGTGGAGGAGGTACAAGCTGACGAAGTTGGCCCCACGAAACTGTCTAAATTTAATACAATTTAAACGGTCAACTTTGTGGACGGTTTTGATGTATCAAACGATAAAATTAACGGACAAAAATTGACAGGGATGAAGGTGTATATACCGAGATTATGACGGAGCAAAGAAATTGCCGATCCAATGGTAGATTTTCGGAAAAACGCACGCGAAGTTGCTGCGACGGAGCGCCAAAATGAACTTGATTTCGCGCACGTCACGACGGGTCGTCGTACAAAACGCACGAATCGCCTCGACGGTGCGTCCCGAAGGACGGTGGCCGTCAGGGGAGAACTCGCCGGAGTTCGACACATGGCCAGGGGGCCACGGCGGCCCGCGCGCGCGTGCGCGCCTCTACGCATGCGGCTGCTGCTGCTGCTGCTAGCGTTTGCGCGGCTGACCGGCGACGGCGGCGACTGCCTGGCCTGGCCCGACGAGGCAGGGGTGGTACGGCCAAGGGCTGGTGGTGGCCGAGGAGTGGTGGTTAACATGGTGGAATGATAGGTGGTGGTACGGTTTGGAAAGGGAGGAGGAGAAGATGGAGGAGTGGTGCGGCGGTTGGCCGTGCTCGGCTAGGGGTTGCCGGCGGCGAGGCCACGCCGAAGGATGGCTGGGGTCGGGCCAGCCATGGGAGTGGTCGGATGTGGAGAAGTGTTTGCATGCTGCTGTTGTTGTTGATGAAGTGGTGAGGAAAATAAAAGAGTGGGAGAGAGAGAGAGAAGAGTTGAAATAATGAGAGAGGAAGAGTAGTAATAATTGTGAGAGGGAGATAGAAAAAGTTGGTCCTCTCAAAGTTAGGGCCGGCCACATGCTAGAGGGGGGGGGAATTTGTCATGTAGGAAATTGAATGGGTAGGATTGAATGAGGGAAAATCAAGGGTGGAGATTAATTAGGGGGATTGGGTTTAATTGGGATTTAAAATTCAATGAAAGTTACACTCAATATTTGAAATATAAAAGCTGGTATTGAATATTATTTTTGGACGAAAAAAGTGAGGATGTCATGATGGAGAGTAACATGGAGCTGGGCTGGACTCGGTGGAGCCGGATTGGGTCAAAACCGGACATTGTGCAAAAATTGAATTAAAATTAGGCGTTGATGATCATGGGTAAATAAGTAGCACATGGGGATTCCAATAAATAGGACACAAGTATCGGACGGGTAGTAGGCTCAATGTGGGCCATGTCCATAATTGGGGCTGACAGGTTTTGGTCGACAGGGGACCCACAAATCAAGTTGGAAAATGAATGTGACGCCGTACGGTAAAATAAAATCGGATCACGTGTCAGAAAAGTTGTGCGAAGCAAATAGAGCACAAAATGGCATGTCTGAGTGGGACACGAAGGTCAAGGGTGAAGAGCGTCTCGAGTAGATCATCAATGAGAAGTTGGTTTCAAAAAACTGACTGGTCTTGCGCTCCCAATTTAAAAGTCACGGTAACGCGCTGAAAATGATCAAGGAAAAGAGTGGGAAAAAAATTAATAATCAAATGGTCTAAATCGACCCAAAGTTCTGCGAAGCAAAAAGAGCACAAGGGAACAAGTCTGAGTGGGACACTATATACCATCATGAAGGTAATCCTGTCCACTCCAAAACTCGTGAAGAAGATTTCCAAAGTTGAACATCCCTGACACTTCAAATATCAATGGCACGGGAAAGTACACTTAAAGATAAATAAACAGAAAAATTATTTATTGAAACTAAATCAATCAGAAAATACAAATAAAATAAAAAAAATCAACCCGAAATTCAGGGTGCTCACAACCTTTGACCCCGTTTGACCTAGTTTGACTTGGATTGACTCCCAGTAACCTAACATGACCTAGTGTGAACCAGTATGACCTAGTATGACCCAGTTTGACCTAGACTGACCTAGTTTTGACTTAGACTTGCATTCATGACTTATATTAGTTTCCTTTTTCAGTATTAAGCCCTGTTTGACTCATAGTATCTTATTTTAGGTCTGTGACCACTCTGAGCGTCTGTTCACCTTATCAGCTCAGGACCACAGGCGAGTACATTCACTGATAGTTTTTATTGTCTTAATATCTACTATATCTGATTCAGTTGTAGTGTTTTACATGATTCCTGATACGACGGTTCACGGACTAGTATGCGTCGGATCCTGTCATGAGATGTTATTCCTAGACTTTCTTTGTATATGGGTATATGATATTTCTATGTTTCCTGTACTTATATAGACATTAATTTGGGAGTGGGCTGGCCCCCTGCTCTCGAACCCTGTGTCATGACGTGCCATGTCCGGATCCGTGATACTATTCGGGGATGGGGAAATTATTAGGGGTTATGTGATCAAAGCCTTCATGTAACTATTTTGCTAGCGCCACCCTCACCTCACGTAGGGTGTAGCAGATACCCCATTACCAGTTATCCAGGTTGGATGGCATGACTCTCCGTTGAGGACACCGCGGATTGCCGGACCAAGTGGATAACTCTCTCTTGACTCCCTAGCCGATCATATATCGCTCTAATAGTTCAAATCACCTTTTACATTTATTAGTGTATCTTATATTTCCAGTTCAGCTTTACTTTCTGTACTTCTTACTATGCTATGATTCTATTACTCACATGCTCTACCTGCCTTTATACTGTACCATGATTTAAGACTAAGTCCTGTTTGAAAGAAGGGTTACAACTCCGGTCCTTGTTTGGTTCAAGGGTTGTAACTCGGCTTTCAAATGGTTCCCAAGTCGCCTATATCTTTGTCTTGTATTTCATTATTGCTGTCTCTTATAGTATTTCTCAATTCATATGGAACTGCTGTTGGTGTTTGTACTTGCTCATTTTCCTGACAGGATACCGTTGACAAATTTTACAGATGATTCAGAGGCTGATTGCCCGACCTACTATGGGGTTGAGTCTGATGGATTAGACCTAGACCGTGGCTTGTTGGTAGAGCCACTAGACTTTGCTCACCCTGAGTAGCTTAGTTAGTTATGTTTGCCTGGCCTGCGAGCCAGCTAGTATATTTCAGTTTTGTAGTATATATTACATATATTTTTTGAGACTCTGGATGTTTGTGTATAGCTCTGACTCGTGGATCTTGGACTCATTTCCTGTTTTATCTATCATATCTCTTTTCCATGCTATCTACCTTAGTTTTGACATATGTGATTGAGACTGTATTGCTATGTCACCTCCATTCGGAGTGTATATACTGTACAGGTACATTTATCTGTTTTAGTCGTAGTATTTACAGACCCTATATACAGCGTTCTACCGTTGATTCTGTGGCGTAGGCTGGACGTAACTACGTGCTCGTGCCCCTCTTCAGGGTGCGGGTCGTGACACATATACCGGAGCAACTCCAGAGGATCTACCGGTTTTCCAGCCACATGGTGACCACTAGAAGGAATCTTGGCAATGAGTGGATTATTTTTGGCTCTCCCACTCTATTATAAAATTATTATTTTAAGGCATTTAGCCGTCGAGCAAGTGTTAGCTCGTGTACATTTTTACTTACTGTCTGTCTACGGGTTGATCATGTATGACTGAAACACTTGCTAGTCTTGATATTTTGTAACGACTAGCTTCATGATCAGCTGAATATGTAATATTTGGGACGCCTTACTATTGTATATTTGGTGATCTTATATCTTGTAACTTTACTTGCTTGCTTGAAATTGAGACACTAGGATTGTTCTTGACCATAAGAGACTGTTGGCTTGTAGATAAACCCTCATATATCTAGACAGCCGTGACCGTATAGTGGAGTAGATCCTATTTCAATATACATAGCTGGCTATGTCTGCCCCCGCTCTCCAGTGTTCTAGTTCTGGGGCGTGACATGGTTTAAGTGGTGGCCCATGCAGGTCTTGTAAATCAAGATATGTGAGGGTTTACCGAATAGATGTCTCAATCAGTACTCGCCCTTGATCTCTGCTCGTATCTTCTCATCCCAGAGATTCTTGTCCTGATCACATGCTGTATCATTGATCTGTCCTGGTCCTTTCTTATTGTTCCCATGTCGTCTTCTTCAGCGACATTGTTCCTGGTCCAACCGATCAGTAAGGCGGAGCGCCTCCCGTGGACCAGCAGCAACCAGAAGATCAGGCCCAGCACTCAGGAGTAGTCTCCTGAGTCAGGCCTACCGGGGATCCCGAGCCACCAGTTCCGCCCGTCCAGCCTGCAGAGCCTGATGATGGCACTTTGGTGGGTCTCATCAGGACCTTGTTAGCTTCCCAGGATCGTAGAGGAGATGCCTTACACCAGGCAGTGGAAGATGCTCTGAGCAGAGGCGGTCGTCATAGGAACAGTGCAGCAAACAGTTTCAAGCGCCTGAACTCTCCATTCTTCGATAGCAGTGAAGATGCTATCACTGCTGATGCGTGTCTTCAGGATACTGAGGTGATTCTAGAAGCAGCCAGGACCTCAGGAGACGAGAAGGTGGCCGTAGTGTGCCTGCAGTTACTGGATCTTGCCCGCAGGTGGTGGACGGCGCAGGCCATTAGATTATTGGCACCCATTGCTTGGGCAGTATTCAGAGAGAGATTTCAGACCAAGTACTTCGATGCGGTGGCTCGGAACGATCTACAGACCAAGTTCACCAATCTGAAGCAGATGGGCAGGACGGTCGACGGATATGCGGTCGAGTTTTTCAGACTTAGTCGGTTTGCTCCTACCCTGGTGGCGATCGAGTTTGATAGAGCCCGGCGGTTTTAGCAGAGACTCCACTTAGAGATTCTGCTAGCAGTGGCGCAGTTTGAGCATCAGACTTTCGACGCGGTATTGAGGGCAGCTAGGAGGCATGAGTATACCTCCCACAGGATCGTGGACAGGACCGGAGGTCGGAAGCGATCTCACGGCCAGATGTCCCATTCGACAGCACCAGCCCCGGCAGTCAGGGCTTTGACAATTGGAACTCCTAGGCAGGCGGCCTCAGTGACGTCGGTTACGTCCCTTCAGCAACAGAAGCAGAAGCAGTCTTTCGCAATGGACTGCACTCATTGTGGGAAGCCAGGACACGTTGTTTCGAAGTATCGCAGAGCTCAGGGATTATGTTTGGCTTGTGGAGCACCGGACCACAAGATAGGGTCCTGTCTAAATAGGGCCAGTTCATCATCAGCCCAGACTAGTCCCTCGGTAAGGGGACCAGCACCAGCACCAGTGCAGCAGTAGTACCAGCCTTCGAGGCCATTGCCGCCTCAGACCCAAGTCTTCCACCAGCAGAGACCCCAGCAGTACGTCCTGGTCCAAGCTCAGATTCAGAACCGACCGAGAGGTTTCTAGCAGGATATCTTCCCCCCTTCTCGTGCCTTCGATTTCCTTGCTTACATATATGATTGCATGATTGATTGCTTAGTATAGCTTGTCATTGCAAACTCTAGCCTCTTGATTAAATTTCGAGGACGAAATTCTTTTAAGGTGGGTAGAGTTGTAATGCCTATATCTCGTATTACGTATTTAGAATACGTGTACGTATTTTGACCCGTATTGCATGACTCCCTGCTTGATTTATTTTGGCATTTCACTGATTGGTTTATCTTGGTTCGGTTCGGTTTGTTTGGCTTGGTTCGGGTTTGCTTGATTTTATGTGAACCAAAACCACTCCCACCTACCACCACCCTCATTAAATATCCCACCACATATTTCTCTCTCCACATTAACTTTCTTCTTCCCCACCATTACTTCTCCACCAACCTGAGAGAGTGGAGAGCTTAGGCAAGTGCACCTTGCTTCATGGAGGAAGTCTATTTTTATTGTTCCATTGTCTTCCTCATATGTTTCTAACCCATTTTAGTACTTAGCATTTTTCATTTCTATGGTTAATTTCTGGTAGATCTAATTTTATGGTAATTTTGGTTCTCATGAATTTTAATCTATCAGACTTGCATATTTTCGTTAGTTGATGGTTCCATGTTGTAGAGAATTTTGTTCTACCCTATTTTGACCTATGGAAGTTCGGATTTGGACTCTGGATGATGGAATTATGGAGCTTGGAAGTATGACTTCATGGTATTTTTCTTCTCGAAATTGGAGGAGAAGAACAGTACTTGACCGTATGACTATTTTATACGGCAAGTGTTCTTCCCTGCCGCATGGACAAATCCAGCCGCATGAGCATTAATTTATTGCCTTGGCCACATGGCCATTTTTTAATATTTGCTGGCATGCATTAATTGCATGGCCATTTAATTAATTGCCTTGCATTGGCTAGCCGCATATGGCCAATGCCATATTATATTAATGCATGCATATATACAGTACCTGGCCGCATGGCCTTCCTTGAATGCAATTACAAACGTAGGCTTGCATGCAATTTAATATTTAATTGTGGCTTGGCCAACACAATGTTAGCCGCTTGGCCTTTCATATTTTAATACATTAGCAAGCATGCATGTTTTTTATGCAGCTTGCTTGTATACAGTGGCTTGACCGCATATAAGAACAGTAGCTTGGACGCATGCTTGCATGCATGGCCCTTTAATAATATTTAATGCATTAGGCTTGTAATTTAATGTATTAACATGCATTAGTATTAATGCTAAGCTTGCATGGAAGCTAACCTGTAAAACATTTGCTAAGCTTGCATGGAAGCTAACCTAGCCGCATAGCAATTTATGCAAGGCCTAATGATTGATGAGCCACATTTAAGCTTGCATTTGCATGCAGTGCTATAAGATGCATGGCAGCAACTTAAGGGGGCCGCATGCATTAATTAGGGCCGCATGCATTAATTAGGGCCGCATGCATTAATAAGGTGGCAGCAATTAATCCTTGTGGCCGCATGCATTCTGTCACGCCCCAGAACCAGAATACCGGAGAGCGGGGGAGTGACTCAGCCAGCTACGTATTACGGGTAGATGAATACCGTATAATACGATCAATGCTGTCCAACCAGACGAGGGGGTGCATACTACATAAAAGTCTTACTATGGTCATTACACATCTATTGTCTCAATCATTCAAACAAGAAACAGAAATATAGAACATGTAAGGTAAAGCAGTAAGGCGTCCCAAACGCTCAGTCAAAATGTTCTTGAGATCTGGCTTTACAAAACATAGGCAGATGATATAGCAAGCGTACACAATTGTTATCAGCTGCAGTCTGACTTAATTACAATTATGCAAAAGTAAGTACAAGACAATGCGACTAACATGTCGGTGCCAAACGGCAAGGTATAAAGTAGATAACAAAACGAGTGGTGAAGTTAAGGAACCCACTCGAGGCCTCCTGCGATCATTCCTCTAGTATTGACCATCCTGGAGGTGGAAGTACGCTGAGTCCTCGGGAACTGGCTCTAAATCTGGCCATGCAAAGCCAGAGAGGTTAGACCTCTAATAGCAAGTACCACAAGGGAGCACGACATGAGAACTAAAACCAGTAAGTAAGAGAATATAATAATAGATCTCTGCTTGCTACTAGAACTCACATCACATCAAGACACTTCGAACCAATCTCCCAACCAAACAAGGACAGAAGTAGGCCCGTCATGTCCTGACATTCTGATCATCCCAGTTAGGTAACAGAGTACAGTACACAAACAAATCATCTTGAACGGCCAATCAACTCCTACGGCTTGCTATTATGAGTCCCAAGTTATCCTGGAATAATGCAATTAGGGATTCCTCAGTTCTTACTTTGTGCAAGCAAGGCTAGTCTATCCAGTCGATCAATTGGCCCATGCATGAATTAGACGAGTCCTAGCAGGACGCCCGTCAATATACAATATACAATAGTAATAAAAGCAGATACTGTTCCCTGCCCGTGTGGCAGTTTTACAGTATCTGTGGGAACCAGCCGGCCCGTCGGGTATTACTTGTCCCAAGGGGGCTGCCATGTAAGAACTCGGGAATCCATTCTCTCCATGCCATCATTATTTTATTTAACTTAATAGTCCCTACGTTGAGTGAAATCCCATGCCGTGGATCATGGTCATTCAAATGAGTACTTTCGTACGGGGTACGATATGCACAACCCTACAACGATACCAGTACGGTTAGGTTGCAGGTCTTACATAGCGTAATGCAACAATCAAATCTTACCACGGTAATCATACCTTGACCATAAAGTACACATGCTTCTTTTGTAAAAAATAAATAAGTAAATAAATAAATAAATAGATTGAAGCCTGCATGTGCATGTAAGTCAATATTCGGGATCAGCCAGTCGATTACAATAGTCCATAACATGAACGTGTCTCATTCATTCAAGTCAATAAGACGACTAGCCAGTCTCTTAGTTCCAATTAGGAACGCATGATCAATTTAGTCAAGATCACAATCATTATCAATGGTGGCAATGCATGAAAGTCAACTAGCATTCAGTGGAGTCGAGTCTACAACTCTCAGGATCAAGTCCCAGTCATACTGGGTATCCCAAAAATCAATCGGGACACAAGGCATATTCCACATAACAATTAATATTAACAATATTATCATATCATGATTTTATCGAGTTTATGCCAAAAGGCGTAAGGATATAAAATGGACGTTAAATATCTAATAAAATATCAATATACAGGGCTATAGAAGATCCAGGGTAAGTAGGCTACGCTCATGTCAGGCTACGCTCAAGTCAGCGTACGCTCAGGTCAAAGAGGCAGCGTATGGGCTCCATACAACTCCTCACCATCCAAGTGAGCGTATGCAAGTCATACGCTCCCCAAAGGCAGCGTATGGACTCCATACGACTCCTGACCATCCAAGTCAGCGTATGCAAGTCATACGCTCCCAAAAGGTAGCGTATGAACTCCATACGACTCCTGACCATTCAAGTCAGCGTATGCAAGTCATACGCTCCCAAAAGGTAGCGTATGAACTCCATACGACTCCTGACCATTCAAGTCAGCGTATGCAAGTTATACGCTCCTAAAAGGTAGCGTATGAACTCCATATGACTCCTGACCATCCAAGTCAGCGTATGCAAGTCATACGCTCCTAAAAGGTAGAGTATGAACTCCATACGACACACGCTTCCAAAAGGTAGCGTATACAAGACACACGCTTCCTAAAAAGGCAGCGTATGGACTCCATGCTGTGCTAAAGAGCGCGCACAGCTCAGTGACGCAGCTAAAAAGCTAGCATACACTTCTCACTGTCTTCTCCAAACAGCAAGAACTCCATGGTTGTACCCCAAAGCTTCAAAAGTCCAGAACTTGGTCAAAACAAGTCCAAATCCAACTTTCCAAAGGTCAAAGTTGGGTAGAACAAACTTCTCTACAACATGGAACAATCAAAACTTGCAAACAAAGAAGTTTGATAGATCAAAACTACCAAACTCCGAAAATAACTAATTTCTAGATCTACAAAGATTAAGACTTCAAAATAAAAAATGCCAAGTTCTAAACTTTCTTAGGATCTCGCGAGGAATAAAAATGAACTACAAAAATATAGGTTCTCATGTGGAGCAAGTTGTACTTGCCTACGGTTTGGTAGGTGGAGAGAGTAATGAAGAAGAAGAAGAGGAGTAATGGTGAGAAGTAAAGTAAATGAGGAGAGAGAAGGGAGAGGGTGGCTTTAAATAAAAGGTGGTGGTAGGTGGAAGTTGGGCCGGGTCCAATGGGTCCAATAGATTGGGTTGCACGGGTCCAACAAGGCCAACCCGAAAGTAAAACTAAAACAGGAATTAAAATGCAGGTAATAAAATTACAGGAAAAAATGCAGAAATAAAATTGCAGGAATTAATTAGCATGAAAATTAAAAAGCAGCTAATTAATTAACATGAAAATTTAAAGAGCAGATAATAGAATTGCAGAAAAATAAAGTGCAGAAAATAAAATGCAGATGATTAATTAACATGAAGTTATAGGAATTTAAATACAGGATACTACATGATAAATACTAAATAAATATATTCAGGCAATATACGTATTAGAATACGCATTTCGGGAACGGAGAGTGACACATTCATGTGTTGGCAGCAAGCATATAGCTTGCTATTGGCGACATAGGCTATTTATTTGAAGAAGGCCGCATGTAGCTAGTTTGCTTGGCCGCATAATGCAAATATTTGCTTAGCCGTATGTGCTTGCGTAGGCCATTTGCTAATATTTATGCCGCTTGCCCTTGTTGCATTGCTTGGCCACGTGGCCTTATTTGTACAGGCCACAGGGCAATATTCGTACTGTTATATTTTGTGGGCCCCATGACATTTCTTTGATTACTAAATGCAAATTTACCCTGTGGCCGCATGGTCTATATATTATTTTGCCGCACGACCTACGTAATATTTTGGCCGCATGGTCCTTGTTTGATGGTTGCTGCGTGACAATTTTGGTGTTGGCCGCATGACCATATAATATTTATTTCTCTCGGCCACGTGAACCATTAATTAAATGGTTCACGTGTATCTTTTCCTTGCTGTCCTTATTGTGGGGGACCCACATAGCTTCTTTTAGTTGACTTGCTTACTGAAGTGGGAGCTTGCAATTATTGCGGGGCCCACTATCTTTTGTCTTACTTGATTTCATGTCCTCTTTGTTATGTTGGCCACATGGGTGGCTTCTCACTCTCTTTGGCCGCATGTATGTTCTCCCACTTTTGGGTCGCATGGGATCCACTTTGATTGTTTAAATGTTTTATTTGCCTGAATTGGGGTGAGAATTTCTTCCCACTCCCAACATGAAAGTTGTAGAGTTTCTCCTTAGCTTCAAGAATATATATATTATATATATATTATTATTTAATTGCACAAGTTTCTCCCCTCCTTAATAAATGACATAACTTGATAGTGACCCGCCGTGGTGCACTCCTGACAAGATAACTTGACCTGACAATTTGACATGATAAATATGACATGATAGTGGCCCGACGTGGCGCACTCTTGACAGTGAACCTGACATGATATATATATATATATATCTCGAAGGCTGTTGCGACGGCTAGCTTGACATGACAAGATTGAATAACTTGGACACCGTGGACGATTGTGCTTGTACAAATGAATCCGTCTTGTCTTGCATCATGTCTAGGACAGGGATCCCTGAGTACCATGGTCAGGAGTACCCACTGAATAGTCTCATGGTTTACGGGTTGTAACCTGGTTATCTGAATAGTCCCATGGTTATCTCATCGTATATCACCTGTCACGCTTGATACGTTTTACCTTACTAACAAGATTGGAGACAGAGTTCTATTCAGGTGAAGGGTTACAACCCCGGTCCATATTTGGTTTAAGGGTTGTGACCTGGCTACTTGAATGGTTCCCTCGTACTCCATTATGACTGTTATTTTTCTTTCAATATCAAGCCTTTTTATTAATGTCTTTTATGTAATTATGTTCTTGTGCTAATTGTTGGTTTTAGTTCTTAAGTGAAGCCTACTTTGTGGCACTTGCTCTTCCTGGGGTCTGACCCAGCTGGTTTTGTATGGCCAGATACCGGAGCAAATCCAGAGGATCTACCGATTTTCCAGCCACATGGTGACCACTAGAAGGAATCCTGGCAATGAGTGGGTTATTTTTGGCTCTCCCACTCTATTGTAAAATTATTCTTTTAAGGCGTTTAGCAGCCGAGCAAGTGTTAGCTCGTGTATATTTTTACTTACTGTCTGCCTACGGGCTGTAACATGATTGGAAACCTAGGGTTGATCATGTATGACTGAAACTCTTGCTAGTCTTGACATTTTGTAAGGACTAGCTTCATGATCAGCTGAATATGTAATATTTGGCTTGCCCTTCCGCCTTCGTTAACTGGCATACATGATGTGTTTCATGTATCCCAATTACGTGGATATGTCCCGGATCCGAGTCATGTCCTCGATCATTCTGAGTTAGTCGTTGGTACCGACCTAACTTACGAGGAACAACCCGTGTCTATTTTGGACCGGCGAGAGAAGGTACTCAAGAATCGGACGATAAGCCTTGTCCGTATTTCTTGGAACCATCACTCTTCGGGAGAGTCAACCTGGGAGCGCGAGGACGAGATCAGATCTCGGTATCCGCATTTGTTTGACTAATAAGGTATATTTTTGCACCTTATTGACACGATTCCATGCTTATCTGTACCTGCTTGTTTTGCACTTTGTGATGTATGATAATAACTGCTATGATAGTTAACTTGTAAATGATTGTGCCTTGCTTGCCCTGATTTCACTATCCTGTCTTGGCTGGAATTTCGAGGACGGAATTTTTCTAAGAAGGGTAGAGATGTCACTCCCTAATCCTGGAATACGTATTTTAATACGTAAACCGATAAATTATATTTACCTTGAATTTATACGATATTTATTATGCAGTATTTCTTCATGCATTTTCCAAAAATATTCGACAAAATATTATTTCCTAATTTATTTTCTGCATTTGGGCCTACAGTTTTGGCTCATTTGGGTAACCTATTCTTGGTTCACCAATGGTTCATCATGAACCCTTTGGTTCATCATGAACCCATGGGTCCAAGATCTTTATATATAACTCATCTCATTCTCTCTCCTCTCATTTACTTTCTCTCATTTATTTCCTCCACCAACCAAGGCAAGTACCAACTTGCTCAAGAGATGGATCCATAATTTTGTCAATAATTTCTTACAAAACTATTTGCCAAAATATGTTCTTCTCCTCAACCTATACTAGTTTAGAACTTGGAAATTTCTATTTTGAAGCTTTGATTTTTGTAGATCTAAGTTTTAATCATTTTCGGATTTTCTTGGTCTTGATCTATTTTCGTTGGGGTTTTGTGGGTTTTGATGCTTCCATGTGGAAGAGAATTCCATTTCACCCAAGATGGAACTTTGGAAATCCGGATTTGGAGTTCGGATGACCAAGTTGTGATGTTTTGAAGCTTTGGGTTCAACCATGATGTTCTTGCTGTTTGGAGAAGACAGTGAGCAGTGTGCAGAGCTGTTTAGCTTACGCACACTGAGCTGCACGCGCTCTTTAGCATGCGTACGCAGACTTGAGTACGCTTCCTGTTGTAAGCGTGTCTCTCTCAGCGTGCGTGACTTTTTACCTACGCTGCTCCCTGTAGCGTGCGTGACTTTTCACGTACATTGCTCCCTGTAGCGTGCGTGACTTTTCACCTACGCTGCTCTCTTAGTGTGCGTGACTTTTCACCTAAGCTGCTCCATGTAGCGAGCGTGACTTTTCACCTACGCTGCTCTCTTAGCGTGCGTGACTTTTCACCTACGCTGCTCCCCTGACCCCCTTGCTTAACCATTGGCTCTTGGAGCTTTGGTTTTTATTTCTTTAAGCTTGGCTCTTCTATAACCCTGTATTTTGATATTTTATTAGATATTTTATGCCCATTTTATATCCTTACGCCTTTTGTCCCGAGTATGATATGAGCACTAATGTGACCCCGGAGAACAAAGTGTTCCTACCCGATACATGTACCTGGATGTCCCAGTTCTTGTTCATGCTCGACAAATGACTCGTAAATCTATGTAGCGTATTTGCAATGATGCATTACACTAAGGAGGGTAGCACATGTTGACATACTAGTTGACATGGATCCTCTTTGGGGTACTCGTACTAAAGTACGACTTTAGGAGGATAATCATGCAGGCCACAGCATGTGAGTCCAAGATTTCATCTAAGGTTAAATTGGGCAACTAAACATACTAGATGCATGGTGAGGGCAAAATCTCGAGATTGTGTTACACCAGCCGCCTTGAGATATTGTCTTGACGTGCCGGCTGGTCTCCACGGATACTGTGTCATCCGCAACGAGCGGATGACTGTATCCGATTAATTCCTGCTATATATTATATGTCTTGGCAAGGTGGCCTTACGAGGGACCTGTGCTCAATGATATAGGAAGAATGACCAGTATGCAGATTCAGTCAACCTTAGTAGAGAGGATAAGGGCAGCAAAAGCAGGAGATCCACAGATTCAGAAGTTGCGATCGGAGTGTGAATCAGGCCGTAGGAAGGAGTTAGTGATTCATGAAGATGGTATGCTCAGGTTTGGAAACAGACTCTGTGTACCGAGTGGAGACCTTCGGCAAGAAGTTATGTCCGAAGCTCATAGTTCTATTAACTCCATTATCTAGGAGGAACGAAGATGTATCGAGATACCAGACAGTTCTTTTGGTGGAATGGCATGAAAAGAGAGATAGCGAGATTTGTATCCAAGTGTCTGGTATGTCAGCAGGTGAAAGCCGAGCAGCAGAGACCAGCAGGATTGCTATAGCCGCTTCCTATCCCAGAATGGAAATGGGAGCACATCACGATAGATTTTGTGACCGGTTTACCTAGATCCCCGGCTGGCAAGAATGCAGTCTGGGTAATAGTAAATCGACTCACGAAGGTCGCTCATTTCCTTCCTTTCCGAGTTGGACATACTACTGAACTGCTAGCAGAAATGTACATGAAGCAGATAGTAAGGCAGCACGGTGTTCCGGTTAGTATAGTATCAGATCGGGATACGCGGTTTACTTTCCATTTTTGGTGGAGCTTACACCAAAGTTTGGGAACCAAGTTAAGATTCAGTACTGCTTATCATCCACAAACTGACGGACAATCAGAAAGAACCATTCAGACATTAGAAGATATGCTACGGGCATGTACCTTAGATTTTGGCAGATCTTGGGAGGATCACCTTCATCTAGTAGAGTTCTCCTATAACAACAGCTATCAGGCTAGCATTCAGATGGCCCCGCTCGAAGCATTGTACGGAAGGACGTACAGGTCCCCTTTGGCATGGGACGACGTCGGAGAACGGAAGTTGTTGGGGCCAGAGATGATCACGCAGACAGTGAAGATAGTTAAGTTGGTCAGAGAGCGCCTTCGAGTTGCACAGGACCGACATCGTCATTGGGCAGACCATCATCGTAGGCCTCTAGAGTTTAGAGTTGGCGACCAAGTGTTTCTGCGGATTTCGCCTACTCGGGGTATCATCAGATTTGAAACCCGGGAAAAGCTTAGTCCAAGATACGTTGGTCCTTTTAAGATTCTCGCTCGGGTAGGCGATGTGGCTTATCGACTTGCCCTTCCGCCAACTGGCATACATGATGTGTTTCATGTGTCCCAATTACGTGGATATGTCCCGGATCCGAGTCATGTCCTCGATCATTCTGAGTTAGTCGTTGGTACCGACCTAACTTACGAGGAACAACCCGTGTCTATTTTGGACCGGCGAGAGAAGGTACTCAAGAATCGGACGATAAGCCTTGTCCGTGTTTCTTGGAACCATCACTCATCGGGAGAGTCAACCTGGGAGCGCGAGGACGAGATCAGATCTCGGTATCCGCATTTGTTTGACTAATAAGGTATATTTTTGTACCTTATTGACACGATTCCATGCTTATCTGCACCTGCTTGTTTTGTACTTTGTGATGTATGATAATAACTGCTATGATAGTTAACTTGTAAATGATTGTGCCTTGCTTGCCCTGATTTCACTATCCTGTCTTGGCTGGAATTCCGAGGACGGAATTTTTCTAAGAAGGGTAGAGATGTCACTCCCCAATCCTGAAATACGTATTTTAATACGTAAACCGATAAATTATATTTACCTTGAATTTATACGATATTTATTATGCAGTATTTTTTCATGCATTTCCCAAAAATATTCGACAAAATATTATTTCCTAATTTATTTTCTGCATTTGGGCCTACAGTTTTGGCTCATTTGGGTAACCTATTCTTGGTTCACCAATGGTTCATCATGAACCCTTTGGTTCATCATGAACCCATGGGTCCAAGATCTTTATATATAACTCATCTCATTCTCTCTCCTCTCATTTACTTCCTCTCATTTATTTTCTCCACCAACCAAGGCAAGTACCAACTTGCTCAAGAGATGGATCTATAATTTTGTCAATGATTTCTTACAAAACTATTTGCCAAAACATGTTCTTCTCCTCAACCTATACTAGTTTAGAACTTGAAAATTTTCATTTTGAAGCTTTGATTTTTGTAGATCTAAGTTTTAATCATTTTCGGATTTCCTTGGTCTTGATCTATTTTCGTTGGGGTTTTGTGGGTTTTGATGCTTCCATGTGGAAGAGAATTCCATTTCATCCAAGATGGAACTTTGGAAATCCGGATTTGGAGTTCGGATGACCAAGTTGTGATGTTTTGAAGCTTTGGGTTCAACCATGGTGTTCTTGCTGTTTGGAGAAGACAGTGAGCAGTGTGCAGAGCTGTTTAGCTTACGCACGCTGAGCTGTGCGCGCTCTTTAGCGTGCGTACGCAGACTTGAGTACGCTTTCTGTTGGAAGTGAGTCTCTCTCAGCGTGCGTGACTTTTCACCTACGCTGCTCCCTGTAGCGTGCGTGACTTTTCACGTACATTGCTCCCTGTAGCGTGTGTGACTTTTCACCTACGCTGCTCACTTAGTGTGCGTGACTTTTCACCTACGCTGCTTCCTGTAGCGTGCGTGACTTTTTACCTACGCTGCTCTCTTAGCGTGCGTGACTTTTCACCTACGCTGCTCCCCTGACCCCCTTGCTTAACCATTGGCTCTTGGAGCTTTGGTTTTTATTTTTTTAAGCTTGGCTCTTCTATAACCCTGTATTTTGATATTTTATTAGATATTTTATGCCCATTTTATATCCTTACGCCTTTTGTCCCGAGTATGATATGAGCACTAATGTGACCCCGGAGAACAAAGTGTTCCTACCGGATACATGTACCTGGATGTCCCAGTTCTTGTTCATGCTCGACAAATGACTCATAAATCTATGTAGCGTATTTGCAATGATGCATTACACTAAGGAGGGTAGCACATGTTGACATACTGGTTGACATGGATCCTCTTTGGGGTACTCGTACTAAAGTACGACTTTAGGAGGATAATCATGCAGGCCACAGCATGTGAGTCCAAGATTTCACCTAAGGTTAAATTGGGCAACTAAACATACTAGATGCATGGTGAGGGCAAAATCCCGAGATTGTGTTACACCAGCCGCCTTGAGATATTGTCTTGACGTGCCGGCTGGTCTCCACGGATAATGTGTCATCCGCAACGAGCGGATGACTGTATCCGATTAATTCCTGCTATATATTATATGTCTTGGCAAGGTGGCCTTACGAGGGACCTGTGCTCAATGACACCTGTCTACGTGAACCCCTGGGTTGGCTAGCCTTGCTGGAAAGATACGATCTGAGGATTTTGAAATAACATGATACGAGGATAACCTCGTCCCACTAGAAACTCGTAGACTTGATTGGCCGCGAAAACGACTTGCGTGTATCTTATTACCTTCCGTGAATAACTGAGGGACGCGGACTGTCATGGTACGTGATCCAACCCATGTTCTTGTTTGATTGTTGGGTTGGTTATCGTACTATAACAGGCTGTGGACCGAAGTTATGAACGGAAGACTTATTCTGGTTGTGAAGTGCTACTTCTGTGAATGACTGAGGAACATGGTCTATCATGGTACATGATCCAACCCATGTTCTTGTTTGATTGTTGGGTTGGTTATTGTGCTGCGATAGGCTATCGACCGAAGTCACGATCAGGAGATTTTATTGTTTATACCTTTTTAACTTATGTGAAAGTTATAGAGTACGACACGTCCCGACTCCATGCGGCACCTTTTGTCCTTGTTTGGTTGTAAGGGTGCCATATGGGTTCGAGGATGTTGCGCTACCCTATAATAGTTGCATAAGTATTACTATTATCAATCATTCTATTATCTGGGTTTTTTTAATCTTAACTCTTGTGCCCCTTTGGCGGTACTTGCTATTCGGGGCTGACCCCGCTGGTTTTGTTTGGCCAGATCTCGTAGCAGAGCCAGAGGACACGATCTTCCTCCCTGACATCCATGATGCATACTAGGAGCATGGCGGTTCGGGGACTCGAGTGGGTTTCTTCTCCACCACTCCTGCTTATATTTTGTGCGACATTTAGCCACCGGCACCTGTTAGCCGGATTACATGATATTTTGTGTCAGTACAGAATTGTAAATAAACAGACTGCAGCTGTGTATAATTTTTGTACTCCTGACTCTCTGAGATAGCTAAATTATAAAGCTAGTCTCTCATGATCATTTTGATGAAGCGTCAGGGACGCCTTACTGCTTTATCTTTAATGTTCATTTCATTGCTGATGTGACTTGATTGATTGAGACATAGAACTCTGTGGGACCATAGGAGACTTGATTGTAGCATGTACCCCCTAGTCTCTCGACATCCACGATCTCCGTATGACGTTACGTACCTCATATGGAGTAGCTGGCCTAGTCCGTCTCCGTATTTCGGTACTGGGGCATGACAATATAATTTTCTGTCAGTTTACACACACATCACTGTTTCAGTCACACTCATCCAAACCTGAGAACTAACCTATTCCCTGTTTCTCCACTACACACACCCTATAGTTTCACTCACCTTGCATTGATTCCCTGAAACACATGGACACACAATATGTGTATGTAATAAATGATATATGTGTAATGTCATACATATTGGTAAGCACATATGAATGCAATATGTATATATGTATGCAAATAGGAATACATGGATATATGCAAGTTATAAATGCAATATTTGGATAACATATGAAATGTAATGTATAGGTAAGCATTAATGTAGGTAATGACATGTAATCACCGGTGGGGCTGGCTCGGCCGGGAGAGACTGTACCCTATGGCTCGACAACCAACCGGAGAGGATACTCTAAGAGATCCATCTGAGTAGAACGTATACTCTGAGAGATCACCTTTACAAGAATGATATCAGTAGTGGGATTGAGTGTTGGAGGAGATATTATCAGAGTATACGTCCTACTCAGATGGGTCTCTCACAGTTACAGATGGTGGATGTGCTCCGTCGACAGATTTTTGCTCTGAGCCAAAACTTTGTCCCGAAGCTCAATTGGACATCCTTCGTGTAGAGCTCGAGTGAGAGGTTCCTGACAGCATGGTGGTCTCCTTTGTTAAAGTATCCGTGCTCGTCCCACAACCAATCAATTTTTTTTTCATTTCTAACTCTTGAATATGAAGCTCTGCTTCACATTTGGCTCTACCTTCTGGTATATAAGAACCAAATGTGAAACAGAGTTTCATATTCAAGATATTAGAAATGAAGAAATTTTCGATTGGTTCACTACAAGGATAAGGGCTTTAGGCCACAAAATTTGGGACGACAAAAAAAAAAAGTCACTCAAACTCATCTTTAGCGACTAAAAAATGTATTTGTCGTCTAAAGTTGTCCAAATTGAAAAAAATAATTACGAATTCTATAGCGACTAATAATTAATTTGGACTGACAATAATTTGGTCGCAAAAAAAAAATCTAAGACGCTATGTAAAATATTTCTCGCCTAAAGTACACCGAAAATACTAAATTTTCTAGCCATTTTTTTGCGAGGATGACTATTCTTGGACCACTATTATTTTACTGGCAACAGGTTTGACCAAAAAAACCTTGCAAAATAAAAAATCTTTAGCTAGTAAAAGTAATCTGGTGACCAAAGATATTAGAAAAATTAAAATCAACTTCATATATATCCGGCCCAAGTGAGCTGCAACCAAAACTCTTCCCGCGGCCAACAAAAAATTCCAATCCCGCGACATCCCAAATTTTAGGTTACAATCCCGCGCTTCCAATTACAATCCCGCTTCCAAATTCAATCACCAACCAAAAAAGGGTCTTCAATCCCTGGAGCATATGTCTTCCGACCCAAACTAGGGTTTAATTCCTAAAGCAAGTCAAATTAGGTCGGATTCTACCATATATATACGAGAAGAAGAACAGACTCCACTGCGTGCGTCGAGAGAAGAGAGCATTGCGCAATCCGAAGAGGGAAGATCTGCGGAAGGCCCTCGCTGCCTCCTTCTCCCTCAAAGCAGCCTTCTATTCTTTTTTTTTTTTTGTAGAGGTGAGGATTCAAAACTTAGATTACTATCAACTTCTATTACCCTCTATTTCTAAACCTCCATCCTGTCATATTATATTCATGTACATAGTTGATTAATTATTGATAGGTCATGTACATAGTTGATTAATTATTCGATAGGTAACATGACAAGAGACTATAAGTTGTTTTTTTGTTTTTGGTTATTTTGAACTCTGTTTGTTCCTTGTTTGATTTTATCTCAGTCATTAGTTCCAGCAAACTGATAGCCAAATAATTCCAACCAAATAATCTTAGGGTCAAAGTGAAACTTCTTACGAGATCCTGTGATCTGATGAAACTAAGTCGAGTTTCATGCAGCATTAGGTATTTGCCACATGAAACCCTTTGACACCTGAGTCCAAAAGGTTTCAGAAAGTTTGGGTGACCAACTTGTTTACTTCTTTTTGCAAGCAATTAGTTTCACTTTTGGATTGGAGCCCATTCGGAAATAATGAAACTCATATTGTTAGTCTTTTATTGAGAAAGTACTAACCGGGATTCATGTCTCCCCAAGGTTTTACGTATCCACTGAGACCAATAGAGATTGTCGATTCAAAACCACTAAAAGCGACAAACCACTGAAAAGATACTCATAGCAACGATATCAAACTGATACCGAAACCGAGGTTTTGAACCTTTCTTCTCTTGTTCTTTCAATGGGTTTCAATTCAAAAAAAGCTATATAACTCTAGAAATTAAAATGACAAGTAAATTTTTAATGATGCCAACATAGCACCGCTCTAATCATACAAATTGTTCTTTCTAATTTGCCTTTCAATAATAGGTTGTGTTGGTATTTGTTGCTAAGCTCGATCGGCATGTTAGGTCTGTATTTAATGGTTATTTTCTTGTGGTGTGTGCTTCAAAATGAAAACTGAAACATCAATGGTTCATAAACTGCTCCTAAGTTAAGCTTTGGGATCTTCACAAATTGAAGAATTTCAGATCCATTGCTCCTTATGATACAAATAATTCTGTTTATGGCATCGTTCTTGCTAGTGAAAAAGCATTCAACATTAAAACTATTTTTGATGGACAACTATAGTGATAATTTTGTCTGACCAACAAAAAGATGCTGGGAGGTTATAATGGGGTCGTCTTAGGCCTTTATACCACCCTCTAAAACGTAGTTGAGGCATCTCATTTGGAAGTGTGATAATTTGTTTGTAGATATAAGTATCTTCCTTTATTTGTTTCTTGCACTTATTTAACTTACAGAATATTTGATATGTTGTTGCTCAAAACCTTATGCAAATATTTCATGATCGTGATGATGTTTCTTCATCAAAACAAACCATAGTCTTGCCTCCTTTGCTTGGATATTTTTTTTGACTAATCCAGTGTAAATAATGAGTGCAAAGGCACAAAGTGAATAAACACGGTCGATAAATTAGATGCAAATAAATAGTAGTAGGAAGACCTCCTCATAAAAGTTCATACAACTGAACAAAGCCAAAACAAGTCTCAACTGACAAATATAACAGAAACAAAGTCATCACTGTGCTAATAGAGTAATAATGCTATCGCCCACATGTATATGATGAAGCTCGGATGATCTTCATGGGCTAGTGGCTGCTGGAGGTGGGGACAGGAAAGGAATTAAGGGAATTTGGAGGCCGAGGATGGTAGGAATTATCGTTGGGATGGAAGGCAGTGGGGGAATGGTGGTAGGAATGCTTGTAGGAATTGACGGAATGGTTGGGATGGTAGGCAATGGTGGCAATGCAAGCTTTGGCAAAGTAGTGGTAGGAACAGGTTGCAACGATGGCTTTGGGAGTGTAGGAACTGTTGGGAGAGGAGGCAATTGTGTGGTAGGCAACGATGGAAGCGTTGTCAGTGTTGGTATTGAAGGTAGAGGTGGTACTACGGGTGCAGCCTGTGGTGTTGGTGTGTCTAATAGATGGTGAGCTGCGTGGCTTGCATCGATCCAAAATAAAGCCATGGAAAGAGCTATGAGGATACGAGTGTAAGAGGCCATAGTCAGGAGTATCACAATTTGTAAGAGTTGCAAATAGTTCAATCCTCTGTGATTGCTTTATGCAATTGCAGTCTAAGAAATGGACATATATAAGGCAAAAAATGTCGAAAAGAGGTATGGGCTTGAGGAAACGATGTCAAGGTTGGTGATCAGAGACAATCTAAGGTCCTTTAGTTTATTCACCTTCTTCAACTATTTGTTGTATGTGGCATGATGTCACGCCCCAGAACCAGAATACTGGAGAGCGGGGGCAGACATAGCCAGCTACGTATATGAAATGGAATCCATCTCGCTATACTGTCATGGCTGTCTAGATACATGAGGGTTTATCTACAAGCCAACAGTCTCTTAAGGTCATGAACAAGCCTAGTGTCTCAATCATAAGTAAGTAAGTAAAAGTCACAAGATGTATGATCATTAAATATACAATAGTAAGGCGTCCCAAACATTACATATTCAGTTGATCATGAATCTAGTCGTTACAAAATGTCAGGACTAGCAAGAGTTTAGTCATACATGATCAACCCTAGGATCTATTAATCATGTTACAGCCCGTAGGCAGACAGTAAGTAAGTACAATCGAGCTAAACAGGTGCTCGTCGGCTAAACGCCTCAAAAGAATATTTTTACAAGGGAGTGGGAGAGCAAAATAAAACCCACTCGTTGCCGGGATTCCTTCTAGTGTTCACCATCTGGCAGGAAGGTCGGTAGATCCTCTGGATCTGCTCCGAAATCTGGCCATACAAAACCAGCTGGGTCAGACCCCAGAAAGAGCAAGTGCCACAAAGGAGGCTTCACTTAAGAACTAAAACCAGCAATCAGCACAAGATATAAATAAAAGTAAGAACTGGAAATAAAAAAAATACACCAGGATGATATACGACGAGATAACTATGGAACTATTCAGATAACCAGGTTACAAACCGTAAACCAAATAAGGACCGGGGTTGTAACCCTTCGTCTGAACAGAACTTGGAATTCTCACCATTTATCGGTAAAATAAATACAAGCATTCTGGTCATTCAATAATCTGGAACAGGATCAGGGCAAGACTAGACTGGTTAGACTCCGTCCAATCACTTCACGGCCAAGCAAGAATTACGGCTTGATACTTTAACTAACTAGGGTTGTCACAAGCCTAATTACTAACAAGATGCAGTGAGATTATTCCACAGCCACAATCCCTGCAGACCATCCAAGTTACCCGGGTTAAAAGATTAGAGTTGAATTCAGGTGGGTACATCGTCCAGGAAACGAATGTACCCTTAGGTAGCTTGAAGGGTGCAACACATGACAGTGTGCTGGAAATGTGCCCTACTCGACGGCAGGCTACAGATCCCAAGGCGTACCCAGGTAACGGGATTGCCTGTAGCTGGGAAATCTCGTCATGACTAATGTATTAATCTAGTTATTAGCCTTAGTCCATTTTAGTAGGTACTCCTGACCGTGGTACTCAGGAGTCCCTGTCCTAGACATGATGCAAGACAGGACTGGTTTATTTATACAAACACAATCGCCTACGGTGTCTAGATTAATTATACAGGTCATGTCATTTCAGGTAGCCGTCGCAACAGCTATTCGAGATAATCATGTCAGGTTATCATGCCAAGTGTACTTGTCAAGAGTGCACCACGACGGGCCACTATCAGGTCATGACAGGTTATTATGTCAGGAGTGCACAACTACGGGTCACTATCACGTCATGCTCAATTATCAATTCCAAACATATCAAGTAAATTCGTGAATATCAGCTAATTTGGGCCAGTTTTGGACTGTAAGTGACACCAAATCGATATAAACTTTCTAGTATTTGGTTGACATGGTATGTACCAACCAACACCAGTTTTCAGTTTATTATGCAGTCTTGCAAGGCTCAGATCAAATAATATTTTAATGAGAACAAGCTGATTAAAGGCGTCAGCCTTGCTGCTTAGGCACATGCCTAGGCCTTTTAGTGACCCTGGTGCCTAGGCCACAAGGCTTTAAGAGTCTTGGTACCAGGGTACCTTCCACGGACCACCTTACCCGCCTCTATCTGCCTTACTTCAATAAAAATCCTGGTCTATGCCTTAATTTTAAGTTATAATGCTACCCAACCCAAATAATAATATGAAATGACTCATGATTCAGCTCCCTCTCTCCCCCTTATTGCTTTGCCTTCAAATTTTGACTCCAACGCTCTCTCTGGTTCCCTCTTTGCCCCCAACATAAAAATATTGGTCCATGCATACTCTAAGTTAGACCCTACCCAGCCCAAATAATAATATAAAAGGACTCCCGATTTAGACCCTTTCTCGACCTGGTTGCTTTGCCTTAAAATTTTAGCTCAATGAGTATGTGATACTATCTGCATGTCATGTAGCCTGATACTTGAAACATTTTGTCTTAGTTTTCATACCCAAAGGCGTATTAGTTATCGGTAGATGTTGGTATTGGAAGTTTCTGAATGCTTGGATGCTCTGTCCATTTATATCTAGATATAAAGATAGTATCACACAACTTTTAATATTTGTAATCTTGAGCATAAAACTGCAGGCATAGTATCTGTCACGCCCCAGAACCAGAATACTGGAGAGCGGGGGCAGACATAGCCAGCTACGTATAACGGAATGGAATCTACATCGCTATACGGTCACGGCTGTCTAGATATGTGAGGGTTTCACTACAATCCATCAGTCTCTTAAGGTCATAAAATAGCCTATTGTCTCAATCTCAACCAACTAATAGTAGTTACAAGATATCAGACCACCAAATACACAATAGTAAGGCGTCCCATACATTATATATTCGGAATGATCATGAAGCTAGTCGTTACAAAATGTGAGGACTAGTAAGAGTTCAGTCATACATGATCAACCCCCGGGACTTGTCAATCATGTTACAGCCCGTAGGCAGACGGTAAGTAAGTACAATCGAGCTAACACTTGCTCGTCGGCTAAACGCCTCAAAAGAATAATTTACAATATTACAGTGGGAGAACAAAAAAAACCCACTCGATGCCCTGGTTACGCCTGGTGACCACCATCGGGCTGGAAAGCAGGGAGATCCTTTGGTGTTGTTCTGGTATCTGGCCATACAAAACCAGCTGGGTCAGACTCCAGAAAGAGCAAGTGCCACAAAGCGGGCTTCACTTAAGAACTAAAGCCAACAAATCATTAGCATTCAATACATAAGAAAACAACAATAAATAACACAGATTGAGGTTTGTGCACTACCAATGCACTTATCCCAATCAGAGAAAATAATTAAGTAAAGCATCATTGACATACGATAACTGGAGAATCATGCTAAATAAAATAGAGCCAGGCAATATACGAAGAGAAGACGAAGGTACTATTCCGGAAGCCAGGTTACAATCCTTAAACCAAAAAAGGACCGAGATTGTAACCCTTCGCCTGAACAGAACTTAGTCTCTGATCATTTATTGCTAAAGGTGACAATCATTAAGGTGAAAAGGAGAGAGTACAATGATAAAAATGACAATGAAGAATGCAATATGCTAGAGTGACAATAGAGTACAATCGTTATAGTGACAATCTGGAGTGACCATCATTCAATCATTCTGGTACAATCTTGCAATCAATCAATTCTAGACAGTACTATACTGGACTAGACTCCATCCAATCAATCACGGCCAATCATTGCCTACGGCTTTCTATATTAACTAACTAGGGTTATCACAATCCTAGTTACTAGCAAGATGCAATGAGATGCTCCAAGTAGCCATAGGCCCTGCAGCTATCCAGGTTATCTAGGCAATCATTATAGTGACAATTTAGAGAGTACAATACATTAGAGTGACAATAGAGTTCAATCATTTAAGTGACAATGGTGGGTGCCCCACATAACAGTGGGCTGGAAATATGCCCTACTCGTCGGCAGGCTACAAGTCCAAACATTTGCGGCCGGGATAACGGGATCGCCTGTAACTGGGGAACATCTCTTCATGACTAGTAAATTATTCTAGTCATTAACCTTAGTCCATTTCAGTAGGTACTCCTGACCGTGGTACTCAGGAGTCCTCTCCTAGACATGATGCAAGACAGGACTGGATTATTTGTACAAGCACAATCGCCCACGGTGTCAGGATTAATTATACAGGTCATGTCATGTTAGGTAGCCGTCGCAACAGCTATTCAAGATATATCAGGTCAGGTTATCATGCCAAGTGTACTTGTCAGGAGTGTGCCACGGCGGGCCACTATCAGGTCATGTCAGGTTACTATGTCAGGAGTGCACCACTACGGGTCACTATCACGTCATGCTCAATTATCAATTCCAAACATATCAAGTAAATTCGTGATTATCACGTTCAGGACAAAAGGCGTAAGGATATAAAATAGACGTTAAATATCTACTAAAATATCAATATACAGGGCTATAGAAGATCCAGGGTAAGTAGGGTCAGGTCCAGTTGTGCCTAAACATCAGGTTGCGCCTGAGTCAGACTGCGCTCAAGTCAGGCTGCGCTCAAGTCAGGCTACGCTCAAGCCAGGCTATGCTCAAGTCAGGCTACGCTCAGGTCAGGCTACGCTCAGGTCAGGCTACGCTCTGGTCAGGCACGCTCAGGTCAGGCTACGCTCAGGTCAGGCTACGCTCAGGTCAGGCTACGCTCAAGTCAGGCTATGCAAGACATACGCTTCCAAAAGACAGCGTATGTACTCCATACGACTCCTCTTCAAGGCAGCGTATGAGGTCCATACGACTCTTCATCAAGGCAGCGTATAAGGTCCATACGACTCCTTGCCAAGGCAGCGTATGAGGTCCATACGACTCCTTGCCAAGGCAGCGTATGCAAGACATACGCCTCCAAAAGGCAGCATATGAGTCAGACTGCGCTATGCTAAAGAGCGCGTGCAGCTCAGTGACGCAAGCTAAAAAGCTCGCGTACTGCTCACTGTCTTCTCCAAATCAGCAAGAACTCCACGGTTGAACCCAAAGCTTCAAAAGTCCATAACTTGGTCAAAATAAGTCCAAATCCAACTTTTCAAAGGTCAAAATTGGGTAGAATAAAATTTTCTACAACATGGAACCATCAAAACTTGAAAACAAAGAAGTTTGATAGATCAAAACCACCAAAATCCAAAAATAACTAATTTCTAGATCATTAAAAATTAAAGCCTCAAAATGGAAAATGATAAGTTCTAATGAGTCTTAGAAACATGAGGAGAAGATAATGGAACAATAAAAATGGGCTCTCTTGTGGAAGCAAGTTGCCCTTGCCTAAGGGGTGTTCTTGGTTGGTGGTGGGTTTAATGGAGAAGAAAGAAGAGATTAATAAAAAGAGAGAAGAAGAATAGGTAATAAATATGAGTGGTGGTGGTAGGTAGGGGGTTCACCCCTTGGTTCATGATAAACCAAGAGCAATCCCAAACCGAACCAAGCCAACCCAAACCAAGAATAAACCAAGCCCAGGGAGGAAATTAAGCAAGGAAATCATGCAATACAAGAATAAATACGTACACGTATTCCAGAAATACGTAATACGAACCACAGGCATTACACATGAAGATTTCTTTATTTAGGAAATTAGGTGCTTTATTGGTGATGTAGTCGGGAAACAAAAAATTGTTGACTGTAATCTCATTAGTCAAATGGGATGACAGTGACATCATAAATATTTGCTTTGCATATCTTATTTAGTTTGTTGATTTTGAGCTATCTAGACTTGAACAGATTCATTGTTGTTCATGCCAACATTGGCTTCGGTTTAGATTTCTTACAGAAGTGTCAGTTCATGGCTTTAATTGTCCAAATTTTTTTATGCTTGATTAAACCTCGTTAAAGCTGTGTGTAAAATTTTCTAGTATGCTTTCAGTTTTTTGGTTTGTTTTGTTTCTACTATTTCTGCAGTTCACAGTTAAGACACCAAAGCTGTGTGAATCCAAATACTCGAGCCAAAATAAATGAGACATGTCGAAGACTGAGAGCTTGAACAAACTGATCAAACAGAAGTAGGCTTGTCAAACATTAATGTAGCTTAATCATGCAAGCTCAAGCTGCACTAACTAACAGACCAAGGTTGGTTACAAGTTCAAGCAAAGTAGGATAAATCAATGGAAGAAATTTGAACGAGTCAATTCCTTTGGTTGTCGTAATATTTCATTTCTTTTTTTAGGTTCAATACTCTACATCTGCTATGTTATCACCTTCTGTACAACACTTTTCTCGAGTTTCCTAGTTTCCTCTGTTTACAAGTTTTTAAAAGACTTCTTTGCGAAGTAACATTGGCGTTTAACTGCCTTTGCCAAACTTGCATTCTCTTCATGAGGTCATTCACCCTCGCCCTGTCATTATGATCTTGGAATAATTCCTTCTGAAAATCATGCTTCAGCTTTTCTACGACACGTTTGATAATACCAGGTTAAAAATTAAATTTCTGTGATAAATTTTTTTATGTGAATATCTTGTATTATGTCCTATTGAATATTTGAAGCAGCATAAGATTGGTTATTACCTGTTTGACTATGGTAGGGTTATCAGAGGAGAGTTCAAATATATTAATGATATCCTTTCACGAACATCATAATTATTGAATACTTAAATGGGAAAATATCGAGAACATATAATGATTGTTGGATTGGTTCATGATTTCGGAACTTGGATGAATTACATGTCAGTCCGTACAATTGTGGCATGATAACATGGTACTGATCTTACGAAGGGACAAACTACTACATAGGAGCGGTACAATATCTTGTTTAATTATCTATGATCTTATTAGTGTTTGATTGATCAGATGAAATCAAATGAACCGGACATCTGTGTCTATAGTTTAAGAGCATTGCCTACAACCAAGTTTATGATCATTGAGCTAGAAGCTCAATAACCTCAGCGAATAGGAATTTTTGCTCTTGCAACCATCATACTATGATATAGTTTATGTTTCAATCAAATAGTAGTATTAAATTCAATATATTTCCTTCGTGGTCGTTTACACTAGTGAAATAGCATTATATATATATATATATATATATATATATATATATATATATATATATATATATATATATATATATATATATATATATATATATATATATATATATATATATATATTTCGGTCTTGAGTATAATTTTTTTGTTTTTAATATTTGCAGAACCATGGACAAAGAATGGATATACAATCCAAATAGATTCACTGCTGAATATTTGAGCGGGGTTGCATCATTTTTGGATGTTGCAAAGGAACATGTTAATGATAAGGGCCTTACTAAGTGCCTATGTCGTAAATGCCATAATGGGTGTTCAGCGTCAGTGGCGGAAGTCGAAAAACACTTGTGTATTCATGGAATGTCTCTAGACTACAATGTGTGGATTTATCATGGGGAGGAAAGAGAAGAAAATATTTCTACTATTCCTAGTGCTCGTCGAACTCCTCTTAGTGGAAGTAATGATGTGGATGAAATTATTGCAGATGCCTTCCCTTATGCGTCATTCAATTTTGATGATGATGATGCCATTGATGATCATGTAACGGGAGATAGCGACAATCATGCTCATAGGCAACAGTCAGTTGAGTTTGAGAGGTTGTTGGAAGAGTCTCAACGTGAATTATATCCTGGTTGCACTGAGTTTTCTGTATTGTCATTCACAGTGGAGCTGATGCAATGCAAGGTCAATAATTTGTGGTCAAATAAATCACTCAATGATGTGTTAGGGTTAATGAAGCGATTGATAGCCAAATCAAATCATCACATGCCAGAATCACACTATGCTGCAAGTAAGATTCTAAAGGACCTTGGCTTAGGGTATGAAAAAATCCACGCATGTAAGAATGATTGTGTTTTGTTTTACAAAGAGCACGCAGGGAAGGACAAATGCCCAGTTTGTAATGAGGCTCGATATGTGAATAGTGAGCATGATCCAAAAAAAATTCCTAATAAAGTTTTGCGCTATTTTCCACTAACGCCTAGGTTACAGAGGTTGTATATGTCTAGGCACACTGCCAGAGATATGTTATGGCATAAAAATGGAAAAGGAAATGATGAATTAGTAATGAGGCATCCTGCCGATGGTCTTGCTTGGAAAGAATTTGACAAGATGTATCCTGATTTTGCAGCGGAGCCACGAAATATCAGATTAGGGCTTACAACCGATGGTTTTAACCCATTTGGTAATATGAGCCAATCTTATAGTATGTGGCCAGTGATGGTGGTTCCTTATAACTTGCCACCATGGAAGTGCATGAAGAAAGAATATACCATGATGCCCTTGTTAATTCCTGGTCGATCAGCACCTGGTAGGGAAATTGATGTTTATCTAAGGCCGTTGATTGATGAGCTTAAGTTGCTATGGGAGAAAGGCGTGCCAACATATGACAAAGCAACAAATTCTGTATTTAATCTTCATGTAGCAGTTATGTGGACGATTAATGACTTTCCGGCATATGGAAACTTATCTGGTTGGGTCACTCATGGTTATAAGGCATGTCCAGTCTGTAACATGGATACAACATCTGAGCCCCTAAAACATAAGATCTGTTTCATGGGAGCTCGTCGAGGCTTGCCAAGAAACCATGTGTGGAGGAGAAGTCCAAAAGAGTTTAATGGGAAAGAAAAAAGACGACCAAAACCAAGGGACTTCTCAGGTGATGACTTGTTGGCTCAATTGGACAATATCACTTTTGAGCCAATGGGTAAACATCCCAACAACAAAAAGAGAAAGCGGAGAGACGATATTGGAGTAAGAAAAGTATCTTTTTTGAGTTGGAATATTGGTCAAAATTGAAAATTAGGCATAACTTAGATGTCATGCATATAGAGAAGAACATATGTGATAATATTTTGGGGACGCTTATGGATTTGGAAAATAAATCCAAGGACACATGGAAGGCTCGTTTAGATCTACAAAAAATGGGTATAAGGGAGAAGCTCTGGTTAAAGCCAAAAGGAGATAAATATGAGAAGCCTCCAGCAGAGTACACACTAAGGCCAAATGACAGAAGAGAATTTTTAAAGTTTTTGAGATCATTAAAACTTCCAGATGGTTACGCGTCCAATATTGCAAGAAAAGTAAACATTGACACAGGAAAAATATCTGGATTAAAGAGTCATGATCTTCATATCTTGCTACAACGAATCATTCCAGTTGGTATTCGGAGATATCTAAAAAAGGATGTCTACACTCCAATTGTTCAACTTTCGAGATTTTTTCAACAATTATGTGCGAGAACATTGAATGTGGAGGACTTGGATAAGATGGAAGATGAGATTGTCTACATACTATGTAGGCTTGAAAGGATCTTTCCACGGGCATTTTTTGACATTATGGTGCATTTAGCTGTTCACTTACCAAGGGAGGCAAAGCTTGCTGGACCTGTTGGTTATCGTTGGATGTACCCCATAGAAAGGTAGATCATTGTTTCCAGTTCTTAAATTTTTTTACATCTAATTTAGTGTAATCGTATACATATGTTATTATATTCTAAAGGATAAACACGATGTTTCAGGTTATTAGGAACATACAAAAAATATGTTCAAAATATGGCTAGACCAGAGGGGTCAATTGCAGAGGCATACATTATTAATGAAGCACTCACATTTTGTTCAATGTACTTACACAATGTTGAGACAACTTTCAACAAGCCTGATAGATACCAAGATGGTGGTGAACGTAATGAGAAACTATCGGTGTTTTCACAAGTTGCTCGTCCGTATCAAGGTAGAGTGTCAAAGGAATGGACCCCAGCCGATCGTAATGTTGCTCATTGATACATATTGACCGACTGCGATGAGGTGTCTCCATTTTTTAAGTAAGTGAATATATGTTACATTATTATATATATAGTTGGTGGTAGTAACTAATAGGTTTTTTTTGCTTCAATAAATCATGTAGTGAACATTATCAAATCTTGGAAGAGGAAAGTAATGTGGATATTGAAAAAAGGCTAAAGCAACTATTTCCCAGTTGGTTCCGTCATAAGGTAAATGTACAATTGAATAAGTAGTCTCAAATTAGTCCTTTATTTTAGTATATAATATGCTATGTGACAATATATGTGTATTGTTAATTTTAGATGTCGAAGCTGAAAAAGGAGAAGTCACCATTATACAATGAAGAGTTGTACGAGTTGTCAAGAGGACCCGAGTCTAAAGTCCATTCTTACGATTGTTGTATTGTGAATGGAGTTCGGTTTATTTGTGTGGAACGTGATACTAGACTCTCAACTCAGAATAGCGGGGTATATGCCATCGGAGACTTAGATTACTATGGACAATTAACCAAAGTGGTAGTCTTGGAGTATAGAAAAGGCTATCAAGTTGTTTTGTTCAAATGTCAGTGGTTTGATTCTTGAAGCAGTGGTGCAAGAGCAAAAATTCGTCATGATTTTCATATGACATCCATTAATGTTAATACTCGGTGGTATGAAAGTGAGCCATTTATATTAGCAATTCAAGCTAGGCAAGTTTTTTATGTGGATGACCCAAAGTTGGGCGTTGGTTGGAAAGTTATTCAAAAGATGCATCATAGGCACATATGGGAAATTCCAGAAAATGAAATCAGTGAGGGTGACGAAATGGAGAATGACATAGCATACCAAGAAAACTCCTCTTCTGATATTCCTTGGGTAGCTGAAGTTAATGATCCGAGTTTTCTCATATTACATAGAAATGATGTTCCTCCTATAGCTATTGATGCAATAGTTATTGATTTGGCATTTAATAATGAAGATAATGATGTTCTTGATGAGATAGAGGGTGAAATATCTTCAGATAGTGGTGATGAAATGACTGTACACAATAACAACGACGATAGTGATTTAGATTAGTAAGTTTTTCTATATCTATTGATAATTTTTATGAATGTAAGTCCAAATTGTCATCTTAACTATACTTTTGTATATCATGATTAATTAGTGAACTTTATTTGTATTTTATGATACACACAGATCATGGTTCAGTCTGTACAACGTGGTGGTAAGAGGACTCAGATTACTCGAAAAGATGTTGCAAATGGCTCAGCAACAAGTGTTAGCCTCCCTGTGGTGGATCAAGTGGTGCCTCCTCGTAAGAAGCAGCCGACATCAATGAGTATGACTAACCCTTCCCCACATTCTATTAACTGTTTATCATTTAGTATCTATACTTTAATTATCTGATTCTGTCGTTTACTAGCTTACTATCTGCACATTACTATAAGGGGAGAGAAAAATTAAGGGGAATAGTCAATTGTGATATCAAGATCTAAAAGTGGTTGTGATTTCAGAATCAACTACGATTTTATGTTAAATCGGCTATGATTTAAAATCACAGTGAATTGAGGAAATGTGATTCACTACTCTCCCACAGTGGCTTTTAAAATAGAGTAATTTATATTATCCTGCAACACATAAGAAAAGTTCCCTACATATTCAATAAGTTGTAACATGAAGGAGATGACAACCACAAGTTGACCTTAGTTTTGTTAAAAACAAAACTGCCTACCACATACTCGACTTCTCAAGCACTAACGGTACAAGTAACTGAACCCTGGTACATACCTTTGATGAACCCTGGTGACGGTCTGTGTGCCATCTTAGAGATACCTTTGATGAACCCTGGTGATGGTCTGAGTGCCATCTTAGAGCACATGTTCGATACCTGGAAAAGGTGTAGCCACACAATTAGATATATCAACATTTTATAATATGAATATAAAATTAAAATAAAAAACATTTAACTATTTGGGCTAATTTTAGAATGTAGTGTAAATTTTGACACTTTTGAGAAGTTTCGATCATACATGGCCAATTTTGAAGAACTTGGGAAATTTTTCGACCAAATTTAGAAAAAAAAAATTGGTTTAATTAGTTTCGCTAAGCAGTGAATATCAGCTAATTTGGGCCAGTTTTGGACTGTAAGTGACACCAAATCGATATAAACTTTCTAGTATTTGCTTGACATGGTATGTACCAACCAACACCAGTTTTCAGTTTATTATGCAGTCTTGCTAGGCTCAGATCAAATAAGATTTTAATGAGAACAAGCTGATTAAAGGCATCAGCCTTGCTGCTTAGGCACATGCCTAGGCCTTTTAGTGACCCTGGTGCCTAGGCCACAAGGCTTTAAGAGTCTTGGTACCAGGGTACCTTCCACGAACCACCTTACCCGCCTCTATCTGCCTCACTTCAATAAAAATCCTGGTCCATGCCTTAATTTTAAGTTATAATGCTACCCAACCCAAATAATAATATGAAATGACTCATGATTCAGCTCCCTCTCTCCCCCTTATTGCTTTGCCTTTAAATTTTGACTCCAACGCTCTCTCTGGTTCCCTCTTTGCCCCCAACATAAAAATATTGGTCCATGCACATTCAATACTCTAAGTTAGACCCTACCCAGCCCAAATAATAATATAAAAGGACTCCCGATTTAGACCCTTTCTCGACCTGGTTGCTTTGCCTTAAAATTTTAGCTCAATGAGTATGTGATACTATCTGCATGTCATGTAGCCTGATACTTGAAACATTTTGTCTTAGTTTTCATACCCAAAGGCGTATTAGTTATCGGTAGATGTTGGTATTGGAAGTTTCTGAATGCTTGGATGCTCTGCCCATTTATATCTAGATATAAAGATAGTATCACACAACTTTTAATATTTGTAATCTTGAGCATAAAACTGCAGGCATAGTATCTGTCACGCCCCAGAACCAGAATACTGGAGAGCGGGGGCAGACATAGCCAGCTACGTATAACGGAATGGAATCCACACCGCTATACGGTCACGGCTGTCTAGATATGTGAGGGTTTCACTACAATCCATCAGTATCTTAAGGTCATAAAATAGCCTATTGTCTCAATCTCAACCAACTAATAGTAGTTACAAGATATCAGACCACCAAATACACAATAGTAAGGCGTCCCATACATTATATATTCGGAATGATCATGAAGCTAGTCGTTACAAAATGTGAGGACTAGTAAGAGTTCAGTTATACATGATCAACCTTCGGGGCTTGTCAATCATGTTACAGCCCGTAGGCAGACGATAAGTAAGTACAATCGAGCTAACACTTGCTCGTCGGCTAAACGCCTCAAAAGAATAATTTACAATATTACAGTGGGAGAACAAAAAAAACCCACTCGATGCCCTGGTTACGCCTGGTGACCACCATCGGGCTGGGAAGCAGGGAGATCCTTTGGTGTTGCTCCGGTATATGGCCATACAAAACCAGCTGGGTCAGACCCCAGAAAGAGCAAGTGCCACAAAGGAGGCTTCACTTAAGAACTAAAGCCAACAAATCATTAGCATTCAATACATAAGAAAACAACAATAAATAACACAGATTGAGGTTTGTGCACTACCAATGCACTTATCCCAATCAGAGAAAATAATTAAGTAAAGCATCATTGACATACGATAACTGGAGAATCATGCTAAATAAAATAGAGCCAGGCAATATACGAAGAGAAGACGAAGGTACTATTCCGGAAGCCAGGTTACAATCCTTAAACCAAAAAAGGACCGAGATTGTAACCCTTCGCCTGAACAGAACTTAGTCTCTGATCATTTATTGCTAAAGGTGACAATCATTAAGGTGAAAAGGAGAGAGTACAATGATAAAAATGACAATAAAGAATGCAATATGCTAGAGTGACAATAGAGTACAATCGTTATAGTGACAATCTGGAGTGACCATCATTCAATCATTCTGGTACAATCTTGCAATCAATCAATTCTAGACAGTACTATACTGGACTAGACTCCATCCAATCAATCACGGCCAATTACTGCCTACGGCTTTCTACATTAACTAACTAGGGTTATCACAATCCTAGTTACTAGCAAGATGCAATGAGATGCTCCAAGTAGCCACAGGCCCTGCAGCTATCCAGGTTATCCAGGCAATCATTATAGTGACAATTTAGAGAGTACAATGCATTAGAGTGACAATAGAGTTCAATCATTTAAGTGACAATGGTGGGTGCCCCATATAACAGTGGGCTGGAAATATGCCCTACTCGTCGGCAGGCTACAAGTCCAAACATTTGCGGCCGGAATAATGGGATCGCCTGTAACTGGGGAACATCTCTTCATGACTAGTGAATTATTCTAGTCATTAACCTTAGTCCATTTCAGTAGGTACTCCTGACCGTGGTACTCAGGAGTCCTCTCCTAGACATGATGCAAGACAGGACTGGATTATTTGTACAAGCACAATCGCCCACGATGTCAGGATTAATTATACAGGTCATGTCATGTTAGGTAGCCGTCGCAATAGCTATTCAAGATATATCAGGTCAGGTTATCATGCCAAGTGTACTTGTCAGGAGTGTGCCACGGCGGGCCACTATCAGGTCATGTCAGGTTACTATGTCAGGAGTGCACCACTACGGGTCACTATCATGTCATGCTCAATTATCAATTCCAAACATATCAAGTAAATTCGTGATTATCACGTTCAGGACAAAAGGCGTAAGGATATAAAATGGACATTAAATATCTAATAAAATATCAATATACAGGGCTATAGAAGATCCAGGGTAAGTAGGGTCAGGTCCAGTTGCGCCTAAACATCAGGTTGCGCCTGAGTCAGACTGCGCTCAAGTCAGGCTGCGCTCAAGTCAGGCTACGCTCAAGCCAGGCTACGCTCAAGTCAGGCTACGCTCAGGTCAGGCTACGCTCAGGTCAGGCTACGCTCAGGTCAGCGTATGCAAGACATACGTCTCCAAAAGGCAGCGTATGTACTCCATACGACTCCTCTTCAAGGCAGCGTATGAGGTCCATACGACTCCTCTTCAAGACAGCGTATGCAAGACATACGCCTCCAAAAGGCAGCGTATGAGTCAGAAAAGGCAGCGTATGAGTCAGACTGCGCTACGCTAAAGAGCGCGTGCAACTCAGTGGCGCAAGCTAAAAAGCTCGCGCACACTGCTCACTGTCTTCTCCAAATCAGCAAGAACTCCATGGTTTGAACCCAAAGCTTCAAAAGTCCATAACTTGGTCAAAACAAGTCCAAATCCAACTTTTCAAAGGTCAAAATTGGGTAGAATAAAATTCTCTACAATATGGAACCATCAAAACTTGAAAACAAAAAAGTTTGATAGATCAAAACCACCAAAATCCGAAAATAACTAATTTTTAGATCTACAAAAATTAAATTCTCAAAATGGAAAATAACAAGTTCTAATGTGTTTTAGAAACATGAGGAGAAGCTAATGGAACAATAAAAATGGGCTCTCTTGTGGAAGCAAGTTGCACTTGCCTAAGGGGTGTACTTGGTTGGTGGTGGATTTAATGGAGAAGGAAGAAGAGTTAATGAGAAAGTGGAGGAGAGAGAAAAGTTAGGTGGGTTATAAAGGGGGATGGTGGTGGTAGGTAGGGGTTCACCCCTTGGTTCATGATGAACCAAGAGCAATCCCAAACCGAACCAACCCAGGAATAAACCAATGAACCATTAAAACCAATTAAACTATCAATGCCAATAAAACCAAGCCCATGCAAAATAAACCAAGATAACTAACCATGAATAAATAAAATATGGGTCCAAAACAAGTATACGTACACTAAATACGTATCACGAATTTGGGACATTACAGTATCCCATAGATATCTGAGCATATAAAGATAATAATAATCTGCAGGTTAATACTAGTAAAGATAGTATCACACAAAAGAATAATAATAATCCTACAGGTTAATACTAGTAAATCTGCAGGATGATAATAATAATAATAATAATAATAATACTAGTATCACACAAAAGAATAATAACAATAATCTGCAGGATAATAATAATCTGCAGGTTAAAACTGCAGGCATATAAAGATAGTATCACACAAAAGAATCCTAATATAGATAATAATAATCCTATAGGTTAATACTAGTAAATATCCTGAGCATAAAACTGCAGGCATAGTATCCCATAGATATCTGAAGTTATCCTCATGAATCATCTCCATTAAAGCCAGCCACAAGAACATAATTGATATCGACGTTGGGTATACAAAAAAGACAACCAACAAGAGTATAAAAGAATGGTAATGTTGTAAAAACATGTACATGAAGAAAATTTATTTATTTCAGGCAAACCAATCGGTAAGGATTATTTCATTCAATTTTAAAACTACTAAGAAATAACACATAATCTTGAATGGCATTGGGAATCAGTTGAATGGGAAGGGATTATAATCTTGAACAAAAAGGTCACTTCATTCTTGACGAGATACCTAAGATTTTGTCAAAATTTTCAAAGTTACAATGTCACAGACCTTTGCTTACTTTCTTATGGTTTCATCTTTTATGGATTGTTTACCACAACAGTGCTGGAGAGTTCTCCAGGTGAGCTATCTGCAATCTTCAATGGCTTCTTTTCTCTAATTTTCAACTTCTATGGTAGATTGTTAAAATGTTCTCTGTTCTAGTATAGTTGAGATTATTGTGATTGTCATGCAATGCTGTACATACTCTTAGTAACCAACTATTTCATTCTACTCACATTCTCTCATTCGCTAATATGGTGGACTGATTTTGAATTATAGTGTGTGTATTATAAACCCACACTTGAGTATGGAGGGGCTGAACTGATATTATACTATTGTGTGTGTGCATAGGAGAGTGAAGGGGCATCCTGTTCTAGTGAATGTCCACCAACTGTATGGCCTTGTGTATGAGGGAGTGAGAGAGGGAAGAACTGTCAAGACAGTTAACTAGAGAGGGAGAGCAGGTGTGGGGGATATGGTCAGTCCCTGTGGGCTTAGCAGTAGGGTAAATAGGCGACTGTTGGTCTTGGCAGGCATAACAGTTGGGGATACCCTATTAGCCCTATGCAGCAGTGGCATGGTCCTGTTTTGGCTATGTACAATTGGTTAGCAATAGGACAGTGCATAGGAAGATTTAAATTTTTTGAAGTAGACAAAGGGGGGTACTAGGGTGGTAAGAGTTTGGGTTGGGGATGATTTAAGCTCAAAACTGGCAGCCGGAAGATGGGGGCAGAAGCCTTTTGTGCTGTCCTTATTTCTCATTTTTTCCCTTTTAATTTCCCAGTTCATTTAAATATTGTCATTTGGAAAGTGGTATTGTACCTTCGGCTTTGACATATATGTTTATGACAATCTACCACAAATCTATGCATATGATGTTTTCTAGTAAGTGCTTTAGAACTTTATAAAGTGCAACTTTCCTATGATTTTATCTGAAGGAAAGTTCTTGTTCTGTTTTATGTGATGATGCCCACATCTCCTTTTATTATTGTTTATAACAATTATTTCCATCCACTGGGAAGAGGAAAGACACCATATTCTCTCTCCTTTCTTAATGCTCTTGTTAGATGGTTCTGCAACCAAAATTGTGTGTACGAAATACAGAAGCATCTGAAAACTCACATTAACTAACAAGTCATATTCATTGCATGAATAAAACTGCCAGAACCTAGTGGTATGTGGCACTACCCAAGTCTCACTTTGATGTAAGCCACAACCTTGCAGTATGCCACGATACTCAGGTTTTTACCTTGATGCAAACATAACTAAGGTCATTATAAAGAAACACTCAATACCAGACTTTGAAAGGTTCTTGTTCATAAACTCTGGATAGTGGTGTCTCTGCTTAGTGTTCTTAACCATAGTTTCTAATGTATATAATATTAGAGCTAATTCTTATGTGCTTATCATGTAGTCTGAATTCTGTATAGAAACCCATAAAACCCTACTGCTAAGCCAAACAGGGATAGTGGTGTCTCTTGAAACCTTATGTGCTTATCATGTAGTCTGAATTCTTATGTGCTTATCATATAGTCTGAATTCTGTATAATATTAGAGCTAATGTATATAATATTAGAGCTAATTCTTATGTGCTTATCATGTAGTCTGAATTCTTGTTCATAAACTCTGGATAGTGGTGTCTCTTGAAACCTTCAACCTCATGAAACCCAAACAGTCTTCTTAGCTGTTTGGTTTCTTGAAACCTCTTGAAACTTGAAAAGCTAATTCTGTATAGAAAATGCTTTTGTTCCATGAGGTTCAGAAAATGCTAGGACCCGCCTCCGACAAATGTCGTTCTTTTTGGAGAATAAGATGACACTCTTGGTATCACACTTTCACCTTGCTATAAGTCAATAACAATATAGATATATCTGATACTTGTATGCGGGTTACATAAACAAGTACAACATGTGCAAAGCACAAAAAGAAGCCATTCATGCTTACTAAAAAGGAGCCATTTTTTACATTTGAAGTCCAGTACTAGAGATTACATAAAACAAATATAATATTAGAGAGGAGCTACCATGGAAATAAGTACTGATGCAAACAGATTTCCATAATGTGAAGCCATAGTCTTTTATTTAATGCATTATATATATTCCCAAGCCCTTATCTTAGAACAACAAAGGACTTTCTCATGACGTCTCCTCTTATCATTTATCTTGTTATATATATTCCCAAGCCCTGACCTGTACACACATCTAAAGCCAATAGTTAACATCTTGTTATATTCACAAGTTGAATGGATCTGAGATCAAGCATTTGTTTTGGCAAGAGCAGCCATGATAAGCACAGGTGCCTATCATGGTTCAGTGAATTTTTTTTGTTGGATATTATGTGCTTATCATGTAGTCTGAATTTTTGTTGGCCATTTGTTGAATTTTTCTTGTTATATTTCTGAATGCTTGGATACTCTGCCCATTTATATCTTGATCTAAAGATAGTATCACATTTAGTTGTAAGCGAAACGCATCAAAAGCCTAGCACAGCACACACACATGGACAACAAATGTAACACCACACTACTAGAACTTACCTCTTGGATGACCTGGGCTACAAAAATATGAATTCATGGTATATACACTTGGCAAACACCTTTTCTATGTGCTCATAGTTTATCAATTTTCCGTTTGTACATACACATGTACTAATCAAGCATTTTTTTTCCAGGTGGTGGAGCAGATTTACCACCTAGTATCCCCTCAAAGACGTGGGGTATGACTACAAGGTTAACAACATCAACTTTGGGTACAAATGACAATTCTTCTGGTGGTGGAATTGGTTCGAACCCTCGTAGGTCTACGTAAAACTTGAATGTGACTACAAGAGTAGCACCTACTTCATCTTTGGGAATAAATCTCAATTCTTCTGAACCATTGCAAAGGACTAGTTTTTCTGATGATACCTTTGATAGTTCGGCTGAAGATTCAATACGCTCTACTAGCTTTCATGGTAAATAATCAATCCAATTAGCGAAAATGAATAAACTCTGCTCTTAAGGAACTATGCTCTTTAATAATGTTTATTGTGTTTGCTTTGTTATATTAGCATCAGATGCAAGAAACTCTGTTCCTAAGAAAATGAGAGGGTTTTCCAGATCAATTAAAACTTCCAACATCATGCTGACCTCAGGTAAGAGGATTGAAATTTATCTTGATGAGGATTTGGGGGTGCCTGTGGGTCAAGTTTGAAACATATCTAGCTTATTATCTCACGAGTGTGCTTACCAAGTTCGGAACAATGCGCCGTTGACTCAAGCACACTGGAATGACAATGATGAAGATACTATGCAAAAACTAATAGATGGAGTCACTGTGAGTATAAAATATTATTCATTTATAACTCAATTCTTATATAATGACTAGTAACTTACAAATTTTGTTATGATTTAGACAAATTTTGAAATAGATACGAAGGACCCAAGATGGTACAAGTATATTTGCGATAATATGAGAAATATGTACAATGATTATAAGCACAAACTCGCCAAGTATTATAAGAGCTGTGAGTCAGATGAGGTAGCCCGGGAAAATCTGCCTCTAGAGCTTCTAAGAGAGAGAGATCTATCAGAGTGGGAGTGGTTATGTGACCATTTCATGAGTGATAAATACCGGGTAATTTTTTACTTTTAACCTATTATCGATTTTTTAATTTTGTACTTGTCAAGTTCTTGATTATATATATGCATCAAATGCCTCTAATTAAAATGTTATGGAAGTTCTTTTGTACTTTTGTACTTTTTGGTATATGCATCAAATGCCTCTAATTAAAATGTTTTTGCAATTAAGTACCATTTTCGTTTTAATATAATTGAAACAAATAATTTTTTGTTTTATGCAGAAAAGATCTGAAGTCAATTCAATTAATCGGTCAAAAAAACCATGGAATCATTGTGGTGGTTCACGACCATTCTCATTGTATTATCATGATCATGTTGAGGTAATGACATAATTATTTTCATTTTTAAAGTTTGTGAATATCAATGTTAGTATTTGGATCGTTATATGTGTATGATGTTATTAGGGTGGTTCGCAATTTCCTGATATCGATACATGGGGTACAACTCATATGTCAAAAAAGAAGAAAGATTGGGTTAATGATACAGCAAAGGACGCACATGTAAGTATACATTTTACTTGGTTAAAAAACTATTTCTATTGTATAATAGAGTAATATTGTTTTGCTTTTAACTAATCAAATATTATTTTATAGGATGAGATGATGAAAAAAAAAGAATGATTATCTTGAGAAAATCACTGAGTTATATCCTGAGGGAACCCCGATGGATGAGCTTGTTGTAGCCCCAAATGTAGGCACTGAGATTATGGAAGATGTGATTGGGCGTGGGTGTGGTAGGACGATTCGTGGAGCTGGAAAGAGGCGAATTCGAGAAACTAGTTCGTCATCTTCATCTAATATATCTTCATTTTCCTTAAATAAAGAGGTGCAAGAGTTGCAGGCTCAACTTCAGATGGAGAAGAAAGCTAGGATGAGAGTTGTTGCTGAACACGAGGAACAAAAGGCTCAATGGGCTTTGTGATGCAACAACTACAAGTACTTGTTCCTGGATTTTCTATTCCTGAACCCACTCCTTTATCTCATGAAGACGATGAAGATGGTGACGAGAGCGACCACAACTCATCTTATCTTACTTAGATTACATATTTTAGGGTTATAGTTTACTTATAAATACTTTTGTTGACAATTATTTTATTTTTGTGGACTACATGTTCGTCATTTGAGTAATGATAAATATAATATAATAACATTCAAATTTGATTTTGTTTAATTTATTTCTATTTTTTGAGAATAAAATTGTATGACACCTGATATGACTAATTAAATATGTAGTCTCCATAGACTATTTTGTATGACTAATTGTTTGGTCGCCTCAGATATGGTACATACATTTCGTCACAAAGTAAAACCTTCTACCAAAATAAACTAGTAGCCAAAGATTACCTATGGTGACAATACGATAAATAATAGTCGCCACAAGTAACATATGGTGGTTAATAATAGTCTCCATATAATGTCTATTACTACCAATCATAGTCCCCATAGAACATTTTAGACAACCAATAATAGTCGTCATAGACTGTCACGACCCGCTACCCAAATTGTTGGGCCAGGTCGAGTCATGCCCAGCCTACGTTGAGATAAAACGTAGTAAGCTGTTCTAAAGACAACAGAATAAGACTAAATGTGCTAACAGTTCTATAAGTGAAATAAAGTCAGAAGTGCTCCAAACACAAAAGTCATCGTATATAGTAAAATGTCCAAGTACAAGTAAACTGAAATATAAAACTGGATACATGTCCAGTTACAAAATAATATAGTCTAATACATGTCTACTCCCGAAAGTCTAAGTAAACAAAAGATAACTAGGCGAGGTTCCCTGCAGGAACATCCTCGTAAAGCAGAGCCGGGTCCTCGGCAGTAACTCCATAGTATGAGTCGCAGAGTAACTCCTCCTCAGTAAGGACACCTACAACGTTATCCTGTCAGGACGGGAACAAGTACTAAATCTAGCAAACTAGCATATGAAACATGGAAATGAACATGAGAGGAAATAACTGAAAAGCATGGCATCACATAGTCTATCATGGCAATGACACATATGTCATAGAGACAGATGTATATGTAATATTTAAAACTGTAGCAGGTACGTGATCGGTCAATAGATGTACAATATGCTGGGGACACATAATGAAATGTACTTTCGTACAAGTGAAACGGCGACAGATGTACATACGTACAAATCCGCGTTGAGATAAAGCCTACGACAAGGTATACATATAAAATGTCAACCTTGCTCGGTACGTACGTACGGAGAAGGGGGCATAATCACGTACACTACTAACAGTTTCTCCATAACCCATATTCTAATCATGTGAGAGATACATCAAGACTGTTCTAAGCATGGTAGTAACTGAAAGTACAATATGTAGAGATCTAACTTGCTATCCCAAGGATCAGCATTTAACATGGTGGGGCTTGCAGTTCATTTATGTGACAATATGTAAAGTTCGTAGAAAGTACTTGCCTCTAGCAAAGCAAAACAAAACAAGCTGCGATAACAATGCTATGGATGTCCGGTAACTCGTCGCTGTAGAAGTAAATACAATAACTTAGTTTTACACTAAGCTAAAATACTAGGACACTAATTGGTGAAACACGACTTGTGATTGGGCACCTAGCCAAAATGATGACTTGGCATAGGAGACCAATGTGGGGTGACACACTATGTTAACTAACTTTCTAGGGTCTTTACACTAGTGAGGGATGGGGTTCAACACGACTAAAACTCCAAATAACACAAAAAGCTACAAGTCGTAATTAATCAATAAATAAATCAAAAGATCATTGTGTTCTATTAATTTTTGAAGTAGACAAAAAGCCTAGTTTTTCTTAAAGTAAAGTATCAAAGTGATCCTTGTTAATCATAGAAATTTATTATAATTTTCCTGGAATTTATTAACCAGTACAAGTATTTTATAAAAATCAGTTTTCCTAAGTATACAGAAAATGAGTTTTGGTTTCATATGCCAAACTAGTGGCAAAACAGTAAATTAAATACTACACAAATTATACTAAATTAGCTAACTTAACATAGTATCTAAAAACTATTTTTCCATAATTTTTGCAATACTTTAAGTATTTTTAGAAAATCAAAAACAGCATTGCACACAATAATTAATTATCTGCGTATTTTGTCCATGTATATAATTTGAACCAAAGTTCAAATACAGGACCAAGGCCATGAATCAGTCCAATATGACTTGTACAGGTCTTGAATGTGTGAAAACATATTTGGGCCCAAAAACCCATGCTAGGCTTGGACACCAAATGGTTGCAGTAGTAATTTAATACAGAAAATACTAAGTGGTAGAAATGCAAATAAATATTAATATTTTAATAAGGTAAAGTTTTACATAGTAACTATAATAGTTGACATTATTTTATATAATAATTTACACTAGCTAAGTAAAATACATATAGGAAATAATAATATTATATATTATATATATATAATATATATATATAATATATATATATATAGATATATATAATATATATAAATATAGGGATATTTATATATATAGGAAAATGCTCAACCATATATTATATTTTTTTTTCAACCATATATTATATATATATACAA
>JANAVB010038218.1:6527515-6594919 GCA_029216955.1 Iris pallida | reverse complement strand
TATATATATATATATATATAATATATATATATATATATATATATATATAAAGAAATATATAGATATCTATATAATATATACTAATATATAATATATATTATTATATATATATATATATATATATATTATATATAAATAATAGAAAAACAGAAAAAAAAAAAAAATAAGTGCAGTAAGGGGGGCTCGAACCCGAGCCAGAGAGCGCGCGGGGGGGTTTAGGGCTAGGTCGGGCTGGCTAGGGGGTCAGCCCGACGGTTGTGTTAGAGTTAGGGTTTAGTTTAATTTATTTAGGTTTTAAATCTAATAACAGTAAACCCGATATAACAAATCCTGTGTCCTGACAGTTAGGGACACAGGTGTCGCGTGTGTTTTTAAGCACGACACGCACAGGTCGAATTCATTGTGTCCAGACTTACCCCTAGGACGCTCGTGTCCAGGCGAACGTCGTACGTGAAAACGAAACATGCACGACACGTATTTGATGCTGCCACTTACGTGTCGACTTCTCGATGGGTTTCGAGGGTGCTCGACGGCGGCTGAGCGACGTGGTCGCGGCGGTAGTAGTGGTGGCGATCGACCTCAGCTCGCTGCGGCAAACTCGTCGACGACGGTGGTTGGCGGTGAAGGTCGCTGTGGAGGTGGCGGTGGGGTATGGCCGGAGTTAGGGTTACGGTGAAGGGAAATGGGGGAGGATATGGGCTGTGGGGGCGTCGATGGTGGTCGTGGGGTCGTTCTAGGGTTAGGGCTGAGTCTAGGGTTTCGTTTTATAGGGAAGGGAGGTCGGTCGGTCGCCGGGGAAAGACGAAAAATATCGGGGTCGGTCGTCGGCGACGTGGCGGTGAGACGTGGGGGAGGAGAGAGAAGGTCGTGGGGTGTTTAGGTTTAGGTCCCTAGAGTTTTAGGATTTACAACTAGGTCCCTATCCCAACCAAATGCAAATAAAAATTTGCAACCCGACATCTTAAAACAATTGGTTATTTACAAACTGACTTCTAAACAATTCTAAATATTACAAACAGCTAATAAAACATTTTAATAAATTGCAAAACTACCTTAAAATATTTCAATAAATTGTAAAATGATATTTTATCTATTAAAACTTAATTAAAAATCATTTAATAATTCTAGAAAAATTTCTAAAAATCATAATAAATATTTTAAGGCTAAAAATGACATTAACAATTAATTAACACTTAATTAACTAAAATTTGAAAAACAGGGGCTTACAGAAGTAGAGGGGTCGGTCATGACGATTATCTTCCAGCAACATATCATCTTATGTAAAGGTGATATTTGGCATCAGCTCCATCACACTATGACAATGAAGGCAAGTTACAGGCTCTTCCTCTGGCTTATTGAGGAGTGCTAGACAATTATCAGCTTGCATCAAAGCTTCAATCAACATTTTTCGAGTTTCCTTCGAAAGACGGAGTAGCTCAAAAATTGACAATCTTGCCAGAGTATTAGCTAGTTGAGCCAGTATATCGAAGTGATATGGCTTCTCGAGTCCTAGAACTTGAGTCTTTTTTAATACTTTATCAAAATGGATAGGATATTTTTCTTTGTCGGCTGTCGTCGGTTTGGGAAGAGTTGGTTCTACTGGAGGTGATGAAGCTGATGGAACATTGGCAGTAGGAGAAGTTGATGCTTGAGGAGCCTCCAGAGCTAGAGCTGGGTTTTTTTTGGCCTTCTGAATAATCTCATAGGTAAATTCTTCCAGACCTGGTACTAGTTAAGGCTTATTCTTCGGATACAGGTTCGAAGGACACCATATTACAACTCTTTGCCTGGATCTTATTTTTGGAAATTGGACTTCTTTCCATTCTATGGGATAAGGCTGCTTAATCCCAAGCTTCTGTAAGCCATCTTTCTGTTTGAAAGCTTCAAATTGAGTACGTAAAAGTTTTACGGCCTCATTGGTATTTTTCGATAATTTTGGAGCAGTGGATTGATTTGATATGTTAGGAGGAGGTACTGCATGATAAGTACCACCTCCAGCACCAGATTGACTTGGAGCAGCCTGCACTGGTACGGAAGTAGTGTAAGGAGATTGTACTCCCAAACCAATATTGATGGGAGCTGATGTTGTTACAGGTTCCTGAGTCAGAATCAGATTCGCGACCGGTGGAACTGTATGTTGTGCCATAATCATAGCATGCATGACTGTCATCATCTCAGCCATGTTCTTCAACTAGCCTCCAAAGCAGCAATTCTTTGCTCTTGATTGTTAGAACCGGAAGCATCTTGATCTTCTGTGGTGACATAAGCAGTCACTTCTCTAGATATTGATGACGAACTAGTGGAAAAGATGGTCATTCCAAAACTTTCACTTTCAGCATCAAAGTCATATAAGGAATCACCCCCAGAATAAGTGATAGGGGTGTCCTGTTGACTGAGAGAATCTTGGTTGGAAGGAAGATTCCTTTGACCGATTGTGTATCGGCTTCTTGATCTAGTATATTGGTATACTCCTTCGCCGGATTCATGAATCCGATCTAAGTACTGTTGACTGGGATTACGGAATGCATTACGTATTGGACATTTTCCACCCCTAGTGCTTCGAGATGCCATGTTGATAGGAGCATAGAGTACTTCATCTTCGTCCACTATGATAGGTTTAGGAGTCTGAACATAATTCAAACGGTCAAAGACAGACCGTTTAGCTGACTGACAGCAACATTTGATGACAACTTCATGGTGGTGATTACAATGATGTTCTTGCTGTTGGACCACCGCTGGATGGGATGGATTTACAACCTTCCGCTTCTATATCAAGAGTTCACGAAGATCACTAATAAGACGAGAAAAAGTTGCAGGAATGTTGCCTTTAATGATATTCGGGACATGGTTCATGTTCTTGAGGTGTCCCGTACCTTGAGTGTACAAGGACGTGCTAAGCTGGTTAGCATAAGTCATAGGATTTTTTACCTCAGAATTATTCCTCTGGTGCAAGTTAGCAACTGGTGCAGGTTTGCGCTTGATACATTTTGTGTTTTCCCGAGGTTGACACTAATTGGCACCTGTTGATATAGGTGCTCAAGTCTGACAGGGGTGCTACTTGTGCATCTACATGAGATACTAGCAGTTTGTCTTGTCGGGATCTTGAGATACGTAGGGTTGGTAGATCATGTCCTGACCTCTTTGGAGTAGGCATAATACCCTTTTGTGTGGAAAGTTCATTCTGAATAGAACTCATTTTCCTGATAGAGATTTGGTTGTCTCTGTTAAGGAGAGTAGAATTTCTATCTGAATCCACTTTTGTGCTGAGAGGCGCAAAAGCACAATCAGTAGTACTTTCCATCCAGTCAATAACTCGAGCAGAATGAGGAAAAGCCAAAGAGCATTTGCCTTGATTTAATGATTTTCCATTAAGTTTCTGGCTTGATGACGAAGAGGGAGCCACTAAACAATATTTTTCTTTACGTTGCACCAATACAGAAATATGTGCAGGTTGCGCTAGAGCAGGAATAGGCACAGGTTGCACCAGTGCAGAATTATATGCAAGTTGCGCCAGAGCAGGAGCAGGAACAGGTTGCGCCAGGGAAGAAAAAGCTAAAGGGCGCTTTCTTTTATTTTGTCCAGCAGTGTGTCGAGATGATGTCTCCTTCGATTTCAGAATCGAAGAAGTAGAGGAGTCAGCCAAAAGGCTATTTCCTTTAGGTTGCGCCAGGGCAGTAATATGTGCAGGTTGCGCCACGGCGGGAATAGGCACAGGTTGCGCCCAAGAGAAAAAGGCCAAAGGACACTTTTTTTATTTTGGACAACAGTGTGTCGAGACGAAGTCTCCTTCGATTTCATAATCGGAGAAGTAGAAAAGTTAGCCAAAAGGTTATTTCCTTTAGGTTGCGCCAGGGCAGTAATATGCACAGCTTAAGCCACAGCAGGTTGTGCCGTCGAGGACTTAGGAGTCCAGACAGAGCGCGTCTTGCCCTTAACATTGGCAATAGTGCGCTTAGCACACCCAGCATTGATTATGGCCTCGTAGGCTGTTTGGTCGAATTGAACGACCAGGGTCTTCTGCGTCTTGCCGATCGACGTGGTATCACATTGAGTTGTCACTTTCTCGTCGGAGGAGAAAGTCGTCCCCAGCAGAGTCACCATTTTGTTTGCAAAAAACAAAAAGAAAATTCATATTTCTACAAACTGAGAAAAAGTACAAAGAGTACAATTAATTTCTGTTGAAGTACAACTATAGAAATCTGATCAGAAGACGATCATTTTATCCCTTGGACGATGTGATATCGAAGACACTAGCCTCTGGAGGATGCAATAGCGCTTTAGCAGGAGATTATGATCATTCGTGATGCCTTGAGACTGATTTGAAAACTCTATTTATAGAGTTCTTAAAATAACTGTTTAGCAGTTATTCTGGGTTACACGCACTTCAGGTTGCGCGCCTCCTGTTCACTTGCGCGAGTGGTTGCACCAACTGCTGTGGACGCGTGGCATCATTTGAATGAGATGTGCGTGGTCGTGGGCAGTATAGTGGGCACGCTCTGCGAAGTTGGTGGCTTGCACGCCACGTTACCCCTGCTTCTAAATAAAAGTTGATCAGGTGGCGCCAACTAGCCAGGTTGCGCATGGGCGCAACTCAACAACTGGCACCTTTAACTGGGTCTTCTGTGTTGTACTGATTAATTCTCGCGCATGCACCCTGATACATTATGCGAACTACTAGCTGTCATCTTCAACTTGTGCCTAAGTACATCTTCGTGTACCCTGACATGTTGTGCAAACTGCTAGCTGTCATTAAATCTGACCAAATCTTTTTGAGCTCCGTGTTACGCGAGATTCGAACGGATTCTCCTTGATATGCGTATTGCCAGTTGTCAGGCAATGATGATACCGTTACATCTTCTCGAGGAAGTGCGCCACGTGGCGCTCGCGTCATCTGTCTCCTGTGCAACCTGATGATACGCAACTTGATATTGGCGCAACCAGATGATATGACTCCAGGAGCGGCGCAGCTTGATTTTTAGCCTCTACAAGCACATAGCTGCGCTTAGCTCGCACAGCTACTGCGTAGCTTCTGCGTCATCTCTGTGCACCTACTGCGAGCTGCTGTACATGCACCTGTGCATGCGAGCCATTATGCATCCACTGCGCATGCACTTGCGCATGCGACTCACGCAGAAGATGAGCGCACGAGCGCATCAACTACGTAAAAGGCACCATGCGTCGATGCTGACGTGCACCTACGCATGCGACTCGCGCACGAGCGCATCAACTGCGCATAAGGCGCCATGCACCGATGCTATCGTGCTAGGTGCAACGTGCGCTAACAAAGCGCCACTTTGCGCCCTTGAGTCCGAGTCTGAGTCCGAGCCCGAGCCCGAGTCTGAGTTCGAGTCTGAGTCGCTAAGCCCCTTCGGGGTTTAGCTCCATAGGAAAATAATCTCATGAGCATGACAAAAAGCATTGATGCTTCTTTGTTAGGTTAGCCTTATTTCCACTAGAAAAATCCCCCCCCCCCCACATGGCACCCATGTGCCTCTCCACATCTCATGTGATTCTCTCAACACAAGCAAAGCTTTATATAAAGATACAATCTTTTTGGCCTAGCCAATGTGGAACTATCTTTCTAGTCTCTACGGCAAAAACACCAACAATTTTTGCCGTAGATATACGTAGAAAAAGTAACAGAGACTCAAATGATTGAGAAAATTCTCTCATTTTGATGCAAATAATGTGCTTTTGCAGTAATAATATCGCAATTTTTTTTATAAAATACTATGAACTGGTGATTCTCTCCTTGTAGCAGAGGCAAATAGTAACGTTCTCATGAAAAATCACAACTCTAGACTAACTAGATCAATGGCATTTCTTGAGGCATAAGCCAACAATTTTGGAATTAACAAAGGTCATGATGGAGGACGTAGGAGAGGAAATAAAAATAAATCTGTGGAAGATATGGTCATGGTTGTCAACCTTATAAAGGTGGAAGCAGTGTTTCACAAAACAATAAATGGAACAAGTGGACAACACACTCTAAAGGGAATTCAAATCCTCAAAATAAATCAAATATGAATTGTTTTGATCCAACTTTTTGAGGATCAAAACGGGAATTAAGTTACAAATAAACAGTTCATGGAGATGCTTGAAAATCCATTTTCCATTGAATGAGCACTCGGTTAATTTATGTTTTATTTCAAGTACTTATAAACTATTTACATTTGAAGTCATATTTTATTTTTGGTTTCCATCATGGAATGTCTAGGCCATGAGAGTTTGTTTTATTGAAAATCTTTATTATAAATTTGGAGTCACATTTCTATAATATGATATTATCATTTGAAGTGCTTAATTATTTCTTATTATATTTATGCTAGCTAGAATATATGTTTATAAAAAATTTCATTTTGCTTCATGTAAACCAAATAGGAATAGTAATGCTTGTCATAAATGTGACAAAGATGGACATTGGTTTAAGCAATGTCAAACTACTCAACAAGATGTTGACAGATTCAAAGAATTCAAGAAAAATGACTTGGATATGTGTTTGGTAGATAGTGCTACAACACATACGATTTTGAAAAATCAAAAAATTTCTCAAATTTAGTATTTGCAGAATATGTTATATTCAAGAAATTTTAAAATAAATTTGCTAAGTTTCAATGATATACGCAAAAATGGGTACTATATTGAAACTAAAAATGATAACAACAAAGAGATATTATGTATCACATCTAATATCGGGAGCAAAAAGCTCACATTAGAAGAATTCTCTTATCTTTCGGTGGGTTTGTATTACACCGCCATTGGTATAACTGAATCTCATATGAACGTGGCAAAATTTAAAGGTAATGATCATGTCTTATGCAACATTTGGCATGACCGTTTGGGTCATCCAAGACAAACTCTATTCAATCAGATCATTTATAATTCTTGTGGACATTTATTGGAAAATCACGATCTTGGCTTATGAAAGAATTACCTATGTGTTCCTCGTTTACAAGAAAGTTTATAACTAGACCATCCTTTCTATAAGAATGAGTCTCCTACTTTCTTGTAAAGAATATAAGAAGACATTTATGGTCATATTCACCCTGCTAGTGGTCCATTTATATATTTTGTGGTACTCATAGATGCATCTACTAGGTAGTCATATGTTTGTCTATTGTCTACTAGAAATCTTATATTTTCTCGTCTTTTGGTCCAAATTATTAAACTTAGACTTCAGTTTCCTGATAACTCGATTAAGTCAACTAGACTTGATAATGCTGCAAAAAAATTACCTCACAATTTTTTGATACATCATTAGGGATTGAGGTAGAGCATCATGTTCCCCATGTGCACAAGAAAATTGGTTAGATAGGTCATTTATAAATATCTCCAACTTATAGCTAGACCTCCACTAGTACAATCTTTTCAATATACAACTTGTTAGTGGTAAACAACCAAATATTTTATATTTGAGAAAGTTTGGATATACAATATATGTCCGAAGTCCATCTCCCAAAAGAACTAAGATGGGTCTCTAATGACGTTTGGAAATATACATTAGTTTTGAGTCTTCTTCTATAATAAGGTATTTGGAACCAACGACTAGTGATGTCTTACTACAAGATTTGATAATTGCCAATTTGATGAGAGAGTATTTCCGTCGTTAAGGGGAGGTAAGCAACAAATTATTCATATAGAACAAATTATTGCTAATGAGCGACGTGAATTGACATAGAATAGGTCTACTCTATCTCATCAAGATCCAAGAACTCCATAATGTGATTATAAGATAAGAAGAATGATACATTTGTAAGAAATTGCAAATCAATTACCTGATGCATTTAATGATGCCACAAAGGTAACTAGATGACATATGCCAGATATGAATGTGCCAGCTAGAATTATTGTTCTAGTTGGACAAAATTTAAACAAGACGGCAAATAAATCTATTACTAAATGTCAAAAGCGTGGTAAGCCTATAGGTTCCAAGGATAGTGCTTCAAGAAAGAGGAGAGCTAATGAAACATCTTATCCTGATAAAAGTTCGATAGTGGATGGAGCTACGAAAACAAATAATGAAGATGTGAATGTCTCCAAATTTATTGAAATGCTTATGGATGCCTCTATAGAGACATAAGTACCTGAAAATGAAGAGATCTCGCTATTACATGCATGTTCAAGTGAATTATGGAGTAGAAAAGTACTTGTCATCGATGACATATTTAGCTATGTAGTAGCTACTGAAATATTAAAGGATAATGATGATTGTGAAAATGAACCACGTAGTATAAAGGAATATCGACAAAGAAAAGATTGGTCTATCTGAAAAGATGTTATTCAAGCAGAATTGAAATATTTAGAAAAACATGATGTGTTTGGACCTATAGTGGAAACACCAAAGGGCATAAACCATGCACAAGATTTCTCTCAAAGTTCTGGAATTGTCTATGTGGAGACATACTCTCCAGTTATGGATGTCATTACTTTTAGATATCTAATCAGTCCCGTAGTTTCTTAAAATTTTGATATGAAATTTATGGATGGTGTCTAACTACATATTTCTACGGAGACTTAGATATTGACATCTATATGAAAATTTCAGAAGGATTTACAATGCCAGAGACTAAGTCAAAAGGGCATGTGTTCAATGAAACTTAGACGATAATTATATGGGTTGAAACAATCCAGAAGAATGTTGTATAATCGTCTTAGTATATATTTGACTAAGGAATGATAATAATCAAATTTGTCCATGTGTCTTCATTAAGAAATCCGAGAATCGATTACCTATAGTAGCAGTATATGTGGATGATATAAACCTGATCAGTTCTTCTACAAAATTGGATAAAACTACAAACTATTCGTAGAAAGAATTTCATATGAAAGACTTTGGAAAAGACAAATTTTCGGTTTGCAAATAGAACGAAGTTCCAGTGGAGTATTAGTTCATCAATCCCGATATATTAATAGAATTTTAAAACGATTCAGAATAGACAAAGCACATCCACTTAGTACATCTTTGGTTGTATAGAGTTTGGATTTGGATAAACATCCACTCCGACCAAAGGGACAAGATGAAAAATTTCTTGGTCCTGAAATACCGTATTTAAGTAATATTGGAGCGTTATTATATCTAGCCAATGCACAAAACCAGATATTGCATTTTCTATTAATTTATTATCTAGATATAGTTTTGCACCTACATTTAGGCATTGGAACAGAATTAAAAACATATTGAGATATCTTCGTGGAACAACTGATATTGGATTATTTTATTCATGTGATTCCACTAACAATTCTTGTCTAGTTGGTTATACAGACTCAGGTTATCTTTTTGACCATCATAAGGGTTGCTTCGAAATATTTTTTATATTTATTAATAACCATGCAGCTATATCTTGACAATGAACAAAGCAAGGTTCAGTAGCAACTTCCTCTAACCATACAGAATTAATTGCATTACATGAAGTAACAAGAGAATGTGTGTGGTTGAGATCTACCATTCATCATATAAGAGTAAATTGTTAACTACCCACAGTTACAAATGAGCCAACAATAATATTCGAAGATAATTCGATTTGCATTGCCCAAGTCAGAGAGAGATTCATCAAAGGAGATCGAACCAAGCACCTTCCACCAAAATTGTTTTATGCACATGAGCTACAAAAGACAATAGTGATCGAAGTCAACCAAGTAAGATCAAATAAAATTTTAGTCGATTTGTTCACCAAGGTACTACCAAAGTCCTAAATTGGTACACAGAATAGGTATGCGATGACTTAATCATCAGACCAACTAGATGTTACATATCTATTATATCGAGGGGGAGTATGGCTTGTAAAGAATATTTTTGAGTTTAACGCGTTGTACTCTTTTTCGTTAGCTAAGATTTTTTTCACTGAATTTTTTTTAGTAATGTTTTAATGAGGCAACAAATGCGCATACACCACCAACTAATTTATGATGAATATCCAATAGGAAGTGTTGTAAATATGGACACATTATTATTTGGTCTACATAACCTATTTTTGGTTTATCCATAACCTTTGCCATTTGGTTATCCATAACCTATGTCTTTTGTCATTTCTCCCTTAATTATCATCATGATGTTAACCTCCATTATAAGCCTATATAAAGGATTATTCCCAAGTTGATTGAGACAAGTGAATGAAGAAACAATGTCCTCCATTTTTCTATCTCCATATATATATATATATATATATATATATATATATATATATATATATATATATATATATATATATATATCATTGTTCTCCTTTTTAGGAGCCCATTTTGTTCTCTTCTTAGCATTTACTATTTCTAGGGAAACTAATCAGCTCAGCCTCTTGTCCAGGTCCTAGTGAATAAGAAAACATCAAGCACGAGTGAAATTGTACGTGATGCATTCTCTGTTCGTCTTACAAGCATTTAAGTGAACATAATTAAGCCATGAAGTTTTGTCTCAGGTTGCTACATCTCTTCATGATAACTACAGAGCTATTCTTGTGGGAGAGAAGACTTTTGACACACGGGATTTGTACATGTTGTATTGCATGTCATTTTGGTCCGATGTTCCCAATTTTCACCTACACGCCTCTTCCGTAGTTCATTTTCCGGATTGTCCGTCTAACCAAGGAGGTTATACATCTTATTTACCACAGGAGCCAGATGAGATTATACATCTGCTTTTGTCATGCAATTTAGATTAACAAATCAATGTCTTCATAGGGTCTGATACGATATTTTTTGAGCTTCAAGATGTGGCTGGTGTGGTAGTCACTATCGGGAAGTATGTCACATCTAAAAACAAACATTGATATCAATGGGAATGGAACACTTTTTAGGTTTTGGATCGAGTCTCAATTTGATAACAACATATTTGTAGGTTCCAAATCTGCCCAAATATTATCTGCCCAAATATTTGATTTAATGGATTTAAAAAATCTGTACTAAATATTTATTTTGACTATTTTAACTATTTTATAATTTTCTATTACCTAAAATATGGTCTCTTATTTTAGTAATAGGGAGATTCAGGGCGCTTGTCTAACACAACAGGAGGAGATGAAGTGCGAGGAGAGATCGCTATGAATGGGGTGAATATCTTCGAGTTTGGTGAGGGTTTTAAAACTTTAGACAAAGGATTCAACATAGTTCTTTATCAATCTTTTATCGGAAGTTATATAGATTGAAATTTGTCCAAGTGACGTAGTCACCAAAAATACCTTGTTTGATCTATTCATGGTAGATTGGTTTATTATCTTCAGGTGGGTTGACAATCTTCCGCTTCCGTGGCCGAAACTGGTTCAGGTCATGCATGGATTCCCAACACCAGGTTAGTTGTTCAGCTTCATTTTTACATCAGAAATCTGTACACTCAAGACTTGAGGATATTTGTGTTTGCTTGTATGTAACTGTCTTCCTTATTCTAAGGGATTCAGTTGTTAACCAAGCAAGATCGGTTTCCACAATTAGAGGGCTAACAGCTAAGATACAACAGATTCATCATAAGCTACATTAGATTCATTACTTGTATATATATATGCTGTTGAAACCATGAATAAAAGAACAATACTTTTCAATCATCTTTGATATTATATTGTTCTGAAACATGGTATCAGAGCCAGGTTTCTAAGCTCTCGATCAACCGTGCTGGCTCCGACTGGGCAGCACATCAAGACACCGCCCGATTTGCTGATTCCTATCTCCTCTAGATTTTATGGGTGACGAGAAGAAATCAATTTCCTCCGGTGGTGCTTCTCTTGTTGTCGTTCAAACAGAGAATTCCAATTTTAATATTGGAATACTGCTCGATGAAAGAAACTATGATCTATGGGCTCCGCTCATAGGGATGCATATCGCTGGAAGGAAAAAAAAAATAGGGTACCTTCGGGGTACGATCAAAGCCCCACCTGAAGATGATTCTACTTATGAAGATTGGTATTCTGAGGATCAGAAAGTCAAAAGTTGGCTCCTCTCATCCATGAAGCCAGAAATCATGAAGCGCTACATCCGCTTACCCAGTGCAAAGGAGATCTGGGATGTCTTGAAGACAGCCTTCTGTGATGAGAATAATGAAGTAAGGGTGTATACTCTGAACCAGAAGGCCTCTCACCTCAAACAAAGTGGTAGGCCCGTATCTGTCTACTTTGGAGAAATGACTGAAATTTTCCAAGAGCTGGATCACTACAACAAGATTGCCATGATTTGTGACAAAGATCTCAAGACCTACCAGGAGTCGAAGGAGAGACAGAGAGTCTACTTATTTCTCGGAGGCCTAGATGATGATTTTGAACAGGTTCGTGGTGAAGTTCTCAGGAAGGATCCTCCACTTGACCTGCAGGCTTCTTATGCCTATGTTCGTCGAGAATCTGATAGGTAGGAAGCTATGAAGACAGAAGGAGATACGGCTGAAGCTATGGTGGCTCGATATCGCACTCCACATAATCGTTCAGGTTCATCTTCTCAATCCTTCTCTGAGCAAGCTGGACAGTATAGAGGTGATCGATCTGGACGCTCATATAACCAGTCGAGTGGTGATCGTGCCACACAGCAATATGGCAAGTGTGAGCATTGTGGAAAACCTGGACATTCCAAGCACAGATGCTACGAATTGGTTGGCTATCCTGAAGGCTGGGACAAAACACGTGAATCTCGCTTCAACAAAAATCGAGCCTCCGTGACTAACGTCAAGGATGATACAGAACTAATCGCTGAGAAAGCAACTGCATTGGTTACAACAACAGGTAACAAGGGTAAGGCTTTAAAAGTTACTGATTCTGTTATGAATAATACATGGTTAATTGACTCAGGTGCTACGGCACATATGACTTTTGATTCCAAACTTGTTCAGACTTTAAAACCTTCATCTCAAACCGATGTGATCACTGCAGATGGCAGTTATGTCCCTGTTATTGGGGAAGGCACTATTTCTCTTAATGACAACCTCAATCTTGATACTGTCCTTGTAGTTCCATCCATTGATTATAATCTATTATCTGTTGCCCAAATAACTGGGGCACTAAACTGCCTTGTCATTTTTTGGCCTTCTTTTTGTGTGTTTAAGGACATCAAGACTCGAAAGACGATTGGTTATGGCACTAGACGGGACAAACTCTACTACTTGGACTTGACATCAGACAGCAATCATCAGTTGATAAAAGCCCTTTCACTAGAAGGTACACAAGGGAAGCAGACAAAGAATGTTAGTAATATTTGGTTATGGCATCGTCGACTTGGACACGCCTCATTCGGTTATTTACAGAAACTTTTTCCTAGTTTATTTGCAAAGAGTAATGTTTCCCAGTTTAAGTGTGATGTGTGTGAATTAGCACATAGCCATCGTAGTACTTTCTCTCCAAGTTTAAACAAAAATTTTGTTCCTTTTATGGTAATACATTCAGATGTATGGGGTCCATCTAAAATTGCTACTTTAGGTGGTGCCTATTGGTTTGCAACATTTATTGATGATTGTACACGTATGACATGGGTGTCACTTTTGAAAGCAAAAAATGAGGTGTGTTCTGCCTTTGAGAAATTTCACAAAATGGTTACAGTTCAATATAAAGCACAAATACAAGTTCTTCGTAGTGATAATGGGCGTGAATATGTGAATTCAGACCTCCGAAAATTCCTAGATCATCATGGAATTACTCATCAGACGACATGTCCATATACCCCACAACAAAATGGCGTTGCGGAGCGGAAGAATCGTCACCTCCTGAATGTGGTGCGTGCCTCTCTACTTGAAGCTAACGCCCCGTTGTTCTATTGGGGTGAGGCCCTTATCTCTGCTACCTACTTAATCAATCGAGTGCCATCCCGTACAATAAATTTTCGAACACCATGTCAGGAGTTTTCTGCTCTTGTCACTACACCACCTAGTCCCAACTTGCCTCCTCATGTGTTCGGATGTGTAGCCTTCGTCCATCTTCATAAACAACAACGAAGTAAGCTAGAACCACGTGCCCTGAAGTGCATGTTTGTTGGGTATGCCTTACACCAAAAAGGCTACCGGTGTTATCATCCACCTACCAGGAAGATGTTCGTCACCATGGATGTGGTATTCCATGAACATGATATGTATTATTTACCGTCCGAGTCTCCACCTCAGGGGGAGAGGAAAGATGAGGTTCAGACTCTGGACTATTCTGATACAAGTGACCCGATTGTTAACATGAGTGATGAAGGTACAATTGGTTATACTCCCCAGATTGAGGAACCGACTATTATGGAGCTACAAACACAGGAATCACCAACACAGGAATTACCAACACAGGAGTCACCGGCCCCACCGCCAACAGTCCTGCCTGATTCCTCCGTGCCAACGAACAATGAAGATGATAACCAATCGTCTCCAGACTTGGATGTTCCAAAACCACAGCGTCTTCCACCACGTCATAATCGAGGTATTCCTAAACCCACATATGAGCCTGATCCTAAAAATAATGTGAGATACCCTATGAGTAACTATGTGTCTGCCGATCATTTGTCAAAATCAAATAAGTCATTTACTTGTCAATTATCCTCTGTATCTATTCCTAACAGTTTGCAGGAAGCTTTAGCTGAACCCAAATGGCAGGCAGCGATGAATGAAGAGTTGAGCTCGTTGAAGAAAAATGCCACCTGGAGGATAGTTGATTTACCAGTTGGAAAGAAGTCGGTGGGGTGCAGATGGATTTATACTGTGAAGTATAAAGCAAATGGTACTATTGACCGCTACAAAGCGAGATTGGTGGCGAAGGGATACTCACAAAAATATGGGATCGACTACACAGAGACGTTTGCACCGGTAGCAAAGATCAACACAGTTCGTGTATTGTTGTCCCTAGCAGCTAATTATGACTGGTCTTTGCATCAATTCGATGTGAAGAACGCTTTCTTACATGGAGACTTGACTGAGGAAGTATATATGGACTTGCCTCCAGGATACAATGTTCCAGTATCACATGGAAGAAAGGTTTGTAGACTACAAAAATCCTTATATGGTCTCAAACAATCTCCAAGAGCTTGGTTTGGCAGGTTTACAACAGCTATGAGAAAGTTTGGGTATGAGCAGAGCAATTCCGACCATACTCTGTTCATAAAACGAAAGGGAATTAAATTGACAGTCCTCATTGTGTATGTCGATGATATGGTGGTTACTGGAAATGATAAGGAAGAACGTCTAGCACTTCAAAAATATTTATCAACCGAGTTTGAGATGAAAGATCTAGGCTCCTTGAAGTATTTCTTGGGAATCGAAGTATCGAGACGTCAATCTGAAATTTTCTTGTCTCAAAGAAAATATACTTTGGATTTGTTACAGGAAACAGGTATGTTAGGTTGCCAACCAGTTGACACTCCATTAGAGGAAGGTGTGAAGCTTGGAATGGATCCAAACCAAGTACCAGTGAACAAAGGAAGATATCAGAGGTTGATTGGCAGGTTAATGTACTTGGCACATACCAGGCCTGATATGGCTCATGCATTGGGAGTGGTTAGCCAGTTTATGCATGATCCTGGAGAACAACATATGAATGCAGTGTTGAGGATATTGCGATATCTCAAAGGAACTCCAGGAAAAGGGATATTGTTCAAAAAGAATAATCATCTTAGAGTCGAGGGATATACAGATGCAGATTGGGCAGGAGCGATTAATGATCGACGTTCTACATCAGGATACTTTACATTTGTGGGAGGTAATTTAGTTACATGGAGGAGCAAGAAACAAAATGTGGTTGCTCGCTCTAGTGCAGAAGCTGAATATCGTAGTATGGCATTGGGGATTTGTGAAATATTGTGGATAAAAAATCTGTTGAAAGATTTAGGTTTTGATAATATGGAACCAATGAAGGTGTTCTGTGACAATCAGGCTGCTCGTAACATTGCACATAACCCCGTTCAACATGACAGGACAAAACATGTCGAAGTTGACAGATTTTTCATCAAAGAAAAGATCGAGAAGAAAATTATTGAAGTACCACCAATCAGAACTGAGGACCAGTTAGCCGACATACTTACGAAAGCAGTTGCAGGTCATGTTCTGTCAAAGTTCCTATCCAAGTTGGGAATGTGGGATATATATGCACCAACTTGAGGGGGAGTGTTTGCTTGTATGTAACTGTCTTCCTTATTCTAAGGGATTCAGTTGTTAACCAAGCAAGATCAGTTTCCACAATTAGAGGGCTAACAGCTAAGATACAACAGATTCATCATAAGCTACATTAGATTCATTACTTGTATATATATATGCTGTTGAAACCATGAATAAAAGAACAATACTTTTCAATCATCTTTGATATTATATTGTTCTGAAACAATTTGGTTCCAGATTTGAACCAAGTTACAAATTACAAATTATCTCAAGATGTAAGCTTTCACCTTGGGGGTGAATCGAGTCACCCAAACCACCCTCCTGAGGGGTGATCTTTTCAGGACAATTATGAGAAAGTATTGAAGGAAGTAAGAGGCAGCAAGTCTGGTTATGCTACAATCAGTTATGTTCATATTCCAGATCGCAATTTATATGGGGCGTAATTTTGTACTCAAAGCATAGAAATTTACAGAACCAAAAGCACCTGGAATTGGAATTTCCTTTAAACACCAAGATACCTCTTGTCAAGCTTTCTAATTGGTAACTAAAAGAACTCAACACCAACAATTCCCAGTATCATGCAGTTGTAGAGAGACCATGTCTATATAACTGATAAAAGGTATGGGTGAAGCAAAGACGAGTATTTCACGATGTGTACTAGTTGAGCAATATATACAGAAGATCGTGCATAATGCGGGTCACAGCTATATAGTCACATCTCTACCCCTCCTTGCTGACATTCTTTACATAGCCTTTCTAGCTTTCTCTAGATCAGGAAGATCTGAAAACAAAACAAGTAATCAGGTTTAGAAACAACAGTGGCAAAGGTGCAGAGCCTTTGAAGTTGTACCTAGTTAAAAGGCTCGAAAACGCTTCAAGCCTTCAAGATTTAATTTTGTAACCTATTGTAGCACAATTTATGTTATTTCCAGATTGCGGAGCTAATATGGCCAGACATGATAGCTTAACAGGAATAGAGTCTTCAGTGTTTACATAATTACAGTCATGCAGATAAGAACATATATGTGGCGGGAGCAGATCAGATGTCCTCATTATTCTATGCCAATTCTGTCACCTATTCTTAGCATGTGACAACTACTTTTTGCATCCATAATTATAGGAGCCGAGTAAAGGTGTTACATGCTGAGAACAAGTGACAGAATTGGTATAGAATAATGGGGACAGCATATCCGTGGCACATGCACTTACTTAATTTTCCTAAGATCAGTAAAACTTTCTACATTCCATAATTTTTCTTACCCTGAATAGTTCGAACTAACCTTCAATTTATTAACTACCGAAACTACTATAAGTTCTTTTATAGAGATTTTTAGAGATGATTAGGCATGTTCATCATATATTCATGTAATGATATTTGCTTTTAATGTGAGTATTTTAGCTGTTGCATTAACCATGATTGTTCTCTTGGGCACTAAGGTACAAAAGTATAAGCATAGAGAATAATGCAACTTCTTTTAACATACTAGTTTTATCAAGGATTCTAAATGTTTTTTATTTAAAACTATTATCCAAATTCTGAATTATAAGTATGTTCATGTAAAATATATGCGCAAACAATACATTAATTCCTTTCTGCACAGCTCAATCCATACAGTTGGTTGTTAACTTCATAGGACTCTTCATTTATGAAGTCATTATTATCAAGCACTCAATGCAGTACGATCATACTAGCAATAAAGAACTCTAGAAGAAAGGATGCTTACAAAGCAAGTCATCATCGTCACTGCCTTCTTCCTGCAATTGTATGAGAGAATTGTGACATTATATATGATGGCACACCACCAAAAACACATAAAATGGAAGAAAAAGGAAAGTAATACAATTGATCATACCCCAACATTATCGTCATCATCATAAGCAAAAGAATCAGCTGTAAGAAGACAAGTGTCAGATCCAAGGTACAGAAGGAAGTCAATGAAGGTTTTACAATACATGGTAAAAAAAAGAATTTTTACTTGATCCTAAACAAAATACAGAAAATAGTTTTCTATATGAAGAGTCTCATGTCCACTTTTTGCAATGGCATCTGCCTAGAGACCTAAGCAAATATATTAGATCAAGGGATATCACCCTGCAGTCAATTTGGACAAGGGCCAGAAACACAATAAGTCAATGACCCCAGGAGACTTGTAATTTCGGTCTTGGACAGACATACACAGAGAAACTGTAATTACATGTAACAATGGATGAACCATTATGAACAGTTCTATAGAATACAAATAGGCTATATTCCATCTATTATAAATGGGAGTCTGCAACAGTTGCACAATGTGAATATAACAACAAACCGACTCCAAGCATTAGCTATTTTCATTTATAACAGTAGTACAAGAGAATATTACATGTAACTAATACATAATATTTGTAGTGTCACCTTATCTGCATCTGTCATACACAAATGCACTTATACGTATGTGTCTGTGTAAGCATGCGTGTGTGTGTTCCATAGATGCAAATGAGTGATCTTTTATTATTATTCAGGACTGATCCTTTAGCAAAATGATGGGATTAGGGGGGTGGTGTGAGGGGAGTGGGGGTGTTAGTCTAGGCATGATGGTTGGAGAAGTGGAGTGCCTCCAGTGGTTTACGGGAGTGTAAGATACTTTGATTGAAGGATTTTTTGTTTTGTTTACATGGCTGCTACACAAGTAGTCATGCTTTATGGATATGATAGACAGGTAGCCTTGAAATATTAGAAGAAAGTGTGCATAGCCAAAAAAAGACAAAAAAAAAGTAAAGTTTAATCATAAGATATTACAAGATATGGGGATAAATGTAATTAAGGGTATCACTATGCTCAACATGTTAGAGACTACAGTACGGAATTCAGATTACTTTCATTAGGCTTAGGTATAGATACGTAGGAGGCTAGTACTCTAGCCAACCTAGAATTAAAAGAAGTATAGACTAAGGAACATAAGGATGAAAACCTATACAATGTCACTATTCTTACACCCCCCCTCAAACTCACAATGAATCAACCAATGATGCTATGTAGAAAATATGTATTATTGCGACAGCTGAGCTGAGCCAGGAGGTTGTGGACGGATCCCCTAAAACTGATGGACTGACATGCCACTACAGATGTTTTCATAGACGGCGGTGGAGGTGCCATCACTCATGAGCTTGAGGGACAAATCCCCCAGAATAAGAGGGGACTTACATGCCACTATGGATGTGTTTCTCAGATAGCAGCCAAAAGAGGAATGACAACAATGGGAGAATGCAGAGAATTTATTGGTGAGGATCACAACGAAACACTAAAATTTAACGAAATTGCAGAAAATTGTAATCAGGTCGCATTGATCGAGGATGGTTGGAACAAGCTGGAAATAACCACGGATGACCTGAGCCAAAGAGCTTGGTAACGGTATAGATATAGTTGTGACAAGTAGATGTATTTTCATAGAACATGTTGCTGGCAACCAAATGGAGGAGATCGTGGATGAGACTAGAAATCAAAGTAACAAATGTCAGAGGGAGGACAATCTCAGGTGGACAAGGGCTGCTGCAATCAAGGGCGAGAACATCATGCCAATGGAAACTATAAAGAAGAAAAGATTGGACAATGGTTGAGGTTGGAGCAAGTGACTGGATCGTGCCAAATTGAGGCCAGTAGGTAGTTGGGAGCAGCGGTGGGCGGTTAGAGTTAGGGATGTCATTTATACATTTCTTCAGAAATTTGGGAGTAGTGGTCGGTAGAGCAGAGATTAAAGATTGAGACAATGAGTGGTCAGTGAGCTGCTCGAGGATGGCCGCAAGTAGCTGAGGACCTGGTTATTGAGTGAGGAGCATTGCATGATGCAGCATTGGACACCGGGGGTCATGGTGGAGGGTGCATTGGCTGAGAGCGAGGGACTCAAAAGAGTTGTTTTCTAATCATTCACTTGAGGAATTCGAGCAAAGAGTTGATGAGTAACAAGTACTGCATGTACTTGAAGAGGCCGATGTAGTATATTATTGTACTTGGTGGATGCAATGTTGTCAAAATCGACTCGGATCGTAAAATCGTAAAGGGATCCAGATCAGATCAAATCGGGATACGGCCCGCGAATCGTAAGATTCTTGATTAGTTCTATAAAAAAAATTCAAGTAAATATGAAAAAATATGGACAATTCAAATATAAGATATGTCATACATAATTGCTAAATATATCCACAAAACAAGTAGGTTTTAACATATCTCATGCACAAACAAGTGAACTCACTCAAAAACTATAGTTAGTACGATCCTAAAATGTTACAAACCCAAAAACCATAATATTTGCATTATAGATGTTTCCTATCCTTCTCTACAACCGTGCAATGCTCCTATTGCACATCATTTTTCTTTCACATCTTCCAAAACCAAAGAGAAAAGGAATAGAAAAGAGCACAATTTGAAAGTCACCTCAAATGGAATACCCTAAATCACAACCACCACATGCTTCAATCTTCCTAAATCGTAGAAGTCCACCGCAACAAAATAAAACAGATTCGGAGAAACGAGAATGAAGAATTGAATTTTTTTTTCTTCTCAAACTTAGTTTTGGAAGAAGAGAAAGAGCACAAAAGAAAATTTTGATCTAATAGAATATTAGCATACAAAAATATACAACTTATAATTGCAACAACAAAAAACAGTTAATTCAAAAGAAAGTCAAAATATGGTCCCAACCACATATTGGGTCCGCTTAGGTCGGGACCTTCCGATCCGGGTCGAATCCCGATCCCACAGCCCGGATCGTAGGATCCATGTGATCCGGATTCGATTCTTGTCCAGATCCATGTATAGGATCTGGATTGCAAAGAGTCAAAATCGGATCGGAGCGTAAGATCCAAGATCAGGATCCTAACAACAAAGGATCAATGTATGGAATCCGGATCGCAAAGTGTCAAAACTGATCAGACCGCAAGATCCATCTGGATTGTAAGATCCTAACAACAAAAGGCGGATGGATCAACCAAGATGTCGATGTTGCAAGTAGCTTGCTCGTGAATGGAACTGAACGAGGTTGAAGGAGCTCGGGGGAGGCTCTCGGAGGAGGCAAGCTGGATTTTCCAGGATGAGAAGACATAGATGATCATGTACTCGGGGAGGCATGAGAGTGTATATTAGCAGAAGTGGTCTCATCGAGTGATATTTTTAAGGTCATTTCGTTCGTTGAACAATTAGTGCACTTGGTTACATTAAGAGAGGGAAAGGCATTTAGATAAAGATCGGAGAGTAGAGGAGTTGGTTGTTCGGACGTAACAGGTGGCCGACCAGGTTTGATAGATGAGCACCAGGGGTGACAATAGGAGATCAAGAGGAAGGGAGGTGGTGAGAGTTATAAGGTTGACAAGTGGGTTATTAGACAAGAAGATGCAACCCTTCTGATGCTTCAAAATATTTGAGAAGATTATAAGTTCCTGCCAGAGTGGTGTATGAGAATGGTGAGGCTCTCAAGCTCCCACACACATGATAATCATCCCCAAAGTCAATAATGTATTAACTAGGATGGTGAGGCGGATTGGAAGTTTGATGATGCATTTGTAATGCAATCAACAAAAGGAGAGGCAACGCTGACGGTTTTCTTTTTGAAGTAGTAATGGCAACATGAGGAGAAGATGCTTTGAGGCATGATGAAGAAAAGAAAGAAAAAGGATCTATCTTGTTTTTTGAAAGAGGAGGGGGGTGGTAGAGAGGAGTGGGTTGGGGTTGTGACTCTGTAAAAGGGAAGGTGGTAACAGCTAGCTTTCCTCTGATACCATGTGAGAGATTACATTTTGGAAATGTTGAGATTACTTCCATTACACTTGAGGCCAACTATATATGGGGATATATAGGAGGCTAGCTACTCTAGCCAATATGGGACTAGAACAAGCGTATATTAAGGAAAGGATGGAAACCTATACAATGTCACTATTATTAACATCAAAGGTCATTCGATGCGTCAAATAGCAGTAAAAAGATTTTATTTAAAGAGGTTACTAAGGGGAGGAATAGGCCAAGTTCAAACATGGAATGAAGCTCTTGAGAAAGATATAACTCTTGCTAATGTACCTAAGGAGATAACACTTAATGCCTGAGCAGAGAAAATGAATACATGCAACCAACCCAAAGATTTTAGGATAAAGTCTTTGTTGTTCTTGTCGAGTGAGCCAGTGTAAGCTAACCTAAGTATACGTCAGAATATGTAAAACAGTAAAAGTATACGTCTCAATACCTAAACTTTAAGTATATATTATACATAGATAACTAAAGTGGTGACACAATAAGAAACTCTTTACTGCAGTTTATGTAGCTAGACTACAACATTCTCAAAATTCAACATAATCAGAACTATAAAAATGACATGTGTCGGCCATATTTTTAAGGCTAATTCACTTAAATACCTTCAACTATCACGTTTTTTTCACTTTAAAAGCTTGTACTATTTTTATCAACTAAATATCCTGAAATATCTAAGTTTTTTCAAGTTCGGCCCTCTCTTAGTCCACCAGTCATGTGTTGTGCACATGACCGGTTAAGACACTTTTGCCCCCAAAATTACTATATACACAAAAAATGAAGAAAAAATAATTAAGAAAACCGTAATCCTAACTTCTCCTTCCCCCAACCTCCCACTGTTGCACCCCCCCCCCCCAACCCACCCACCACCAACATAGCTCTACTGCCCCTTCGGCACCCTCGCGGTAATCGTCGTTGCTTTTTTATGTCTGTTGCGAGGGCATCAGCGGGGCAATGAAGGTTGGGAGGGGCGATTTGGTACGGTCGACGGTGAGGAGGCAGCTGGGAGGATGGGGGAAGGAGAAGTTAGGATTAGGGTTTATGATTGGGCTTTTTCTAAACAAAATAGTTTAACTTTTACAACAATAATTTTTTATTAATTACAATTACTTTAATTATCATTTAGTTGAACTTTAAGGGTAGTTTCATTAAAGTGTGTATATAATTATTATTTTTAAACAGTGTGTATATATAATTATTATTTTTAAACTAATTTTCACTTGAAATGCGTATATTGATACTTTAAATTAAAATTTATTGTCAATTTATTATTATTATTATTATTATTGAGGGGCATTATGGTCTTTTTGTGTTTACCGTTAGAGCTAAATTGAAAAAAAGTGATAGTTGAGGGTAATTAAGTGAAAACATAAAGTTAGGGTATTTAGTTGACAAAAAAAGTACATGGTACTAAAGTGAAAAAAACACATGATACTAGAAGGTATTTAACTGAAAATTAGCCTATTTCTAAGCATTTACCGTTTTCCTAGAAAATTGCAAACAATAACTGGATAGTTCAGCAATGCCTTCATTGCCGCCACCTTCCCTTTAGAAGTGTAAGTTAAACATCTTATTCATTAAATTATCACGCAAGGTGCATTCCATTTTCAACAGGCAAAGATAAATATCCTTGTCCTTAACCTATAAATTAAGAAAATACTTACACTGACCTGATTCTTCTTCATCCTCATCACACCACTTGTTCCAATCAACCTTAATATATGGAGCAGGCTTCTCTACTGACTTCAGCAGACGCTTCCACCAACCTTTCTTTTCTTTCTGAACTGAGCACAATATGTTTCGCAATCCAATCTTTACTTTACTTCCCTGAGCAGAAGGTGTAAAGAAACATTCAAGAGCATGGGCCCAGTAGTTTTATTTGTAATTTATAAGTTCTCAGAATTATTTTTAGGAACTTTGAAAGAGAAAACGATAATTAGAAGAATTAGTAGGGATTATATGTTTTGCAATAGAAAGATATATCAGTCTTATTAATGTATGTCAAGCTAACATGGGCTACGGCCCCATGCTTCTATTGGAAAAGTGAATATTATTGCTGCCAGAAGAGCACTTGGGCATTGCAGAATGTAGTGGTGTACACAATGTGTATCATGAAGCCAGCCGTCGTAAAGGACACTTGTGGTAGAAGGGTACAGTCTTAGTTTTCATCTCTAGTACAAGTGTTAGATGTCAAGCATACGAAGACAGTGAAATGGTATATTAACAACCACAAGATTCTCACCAGATAACCTTGCAACACAGATATGTGCATGCAACTGTCAAGGGACAGGGAACTTATAATAGCTAACAAGGTAACTGTTGTGGCTTTTCCCAGCACAAGATTAGGCGAGAAGAATATGTTAATTCCATGCATCATTTCATAATTTATCTAGAAGCCGTAGCTGAGATGGGGGTCAAGGTAGAGAGTCATGAGTTTTTTATAGAAACTATGACTACTTGGTCTGCGAGTTAGAATTGGAGCAATTTTATATCGTGAATCATAGTGAATGTGAAAATTCAGAAGTGAAATTTGTCATGTGCAGCCAAGTTTTGTAGGTATGTGAATGGGTGGTAGCTAAGATCCAACCATCAAAAGTCTTTCATATTTCTCTTGTTTCTCAAGGAAGGACAGTTAAATTCCATCAAGTACAAAGGAATGAACAACATGAATCACCAAAGGTTGGAGAACCAATTGGTTGAGGCCTTTGGTATTGGAGGGAAGGAGAGGTCCTTTTGGATCAAATCCCATGGGTAACTGTCAAAGACTGGCATCTACAATCATGAGGCTATACAAAAAGGATAAATATACCACAGCTATATAAAAACAGAGCCAGCTGATAGCAACCAAATAGGGGGCCATGAATCAGCTAACTCCAGGTGTATAGACCTTCTCAAAAATTTCATCTCGACTGTAAAGGCTTCTTAACAAAAACTTGATCCATAGTGCGCCAAAAGGAAGTAAAGGTTGGGTAATCCAGCGTTGAGTACTTCGTTAAGGGAAGGAGAGTTATTGGGTTCGAAAGTGCAGGGGTGGGGAGGAGGCAGTAAAGTAATGCCCCTTATTGTCAAAAAGCAATTCACCAAGAAGTCTGAAGTTAAGGTAGCCCCTTAGATCCCTGAAATTTAGTTTGATGTTTTTATCCCCTCTGAAGTAATCCCTCACATTTAGTAAGACAACAAAAGTGATCTTTATTTTTTTACAGTAAAAGATGGAGCAACGTAAACTCAGCCCAAAACATCATACATTCATATGTCTCAATCATATTATCATGATTAATGAAATTAAGTTATCACAAGTAAGAAAAAACATAATTACCCTTTTTAAGAGACCCTAATGTGATGTGCCTTGCTTGTTCAAAAATTTAATGGTTTTATTTGCATTGAAGATAAGATGATTATGTTACAGATTTTGATATTGACCTGCCTTGCATATGGTTAATTTGGTAAAATCACATTCTGGAGAATTTAGAAAGTATACCCAAGACAAGAAGGTTACAGTCCTAGAAATGTGTTAATTAATCAAACCCAAAAACCTGATATTCCCAGAAAAATCATATCTAGGTCTCACATTACTAAGGTTGTAATATGAGAAGGAAACATTGCCTTCCGCCTACCAAATGCATAAGAAAAGTATATTAGATTTTATGTGAAAAATAATTTATTATATTTGTATCATTTTATTCTGACACCAAAAATCTGGAATAAAGGTTTTTTTGTTGTTGTTCAGCATTATTTTGATTATGTTAGCCCAATGATTTTATTATGGTTATAATTGATTTGATTAATTTTAGTTGTATGATATCACTAATGATTATGCATATTGTTAATACTTAAAAGTTGGCATTGTCCTGGTATGCATTAATTTTATCATCCTTGCTACTATGATATTGCTTTCTTCGTCTAACATGTATTTTGCAGAAAAGCAATAAAAAAAAGTAAAATTTGACTTATGCAGATGAAGAAGCCATGGTGGGCCAAAGACACTGCTAGCCCACAAAATTTTCTGAACCGCCCACAATATCTTCGGGGCCACAAACTCGGGGATTCCGATGTCCAGTCAGTAGACGGGAGTCGAGGGGATAGCAACCCCATGGGTGTTAGGAGGCGAAGCCCCCGAAAGCTAATCAAATTTTTAGATCTGGTTAGCTTCGGACTAGTGCTATCAGAAGAAAAAATCAACATTCAAATAAAGGAAGAAGCCAAGCCATCAAGACCTATATCTCAGTGTAATATTTCTATATATTTATTCTCTAGGATTAATCGTAACTCAATAAGTATGCGGCAAATGAAAGCGAAACACAAAACAGATAACCAGTCAGCCAAATTCTCAGCATAGTCTGTTGGCGATATACCGGCCCAGTATACCACCCAATATGTTCCCTTGGATTTTCATCCAGCAGCTCCTTGTTCCCTACTCTGCATTAATTTTTCCTTAACAGCATATCGTCCGGTATACTGTCACACTGATTTTTTTATCAAGTAGCTTTATGTAATGCGCATTGTGCACAAATTGACTTAAGCAGTATCTTGTCCAGTATACCGGACAATACACCGCATGGGCATATCCAGAGTGCATTAAATGCCACAACGGCTATATTTATAGTCGTTGTATAGCTGTTACAATATGGGCAGTATACTGAACAATATAGCACTAGTACAGGAACAACTCTATTTTGAGAGCTTGCTTATGTATGCTATATAAACCCATTTGCCCCTCTTTTGTTCTACCTTCTTGGAGTCTTAACTTTTCACCTTCCATATACAAAACCTCTCCACATACAGGAGCTTTTATTTGCCAAATTTAATTGAGATATAGTAGAATTGAGTTGTAAAATGAGATCTTCAAATTGTTTGTGAGAAGATCAAAACCATTTCTTGTAAGAAGTTAAAGTCCGCAAGCCTTCGCATCAAAACTTGTGTAAAAGTGGACAAGACCTTCGAATCAAAACTCGTGTGTAAGAAATCGACGAGGTAGTCGGATCAAAGCTCGCAAGTGTAACTATTTGTTATAATAGTGAATTAAAGTCAGAGAGAGTTCCGGGATTGGAGTGTCTCACGGAGGATAGCAGGATACGGATGTCGGTATTCTTGTCTTATTTCTAGCACATACTTTAAATAATCATTTAGTGTTCTTAGTTGTGCTTAATTAAATCGTTAAACCCTATTCGCCCAACCCCACCCCCCCCCCCCCCCCCCCCCACCCCCCAAGGTACTTTCAGATTATACATTCATATCCAAAACCCAGTGCAAAAGGGATTACATGTGTAAAAGCTGTTCATACATCCAGTGGGTCAGAGTTGGGTTCTGATACTGGCTTTCTCATTCTGTATCTTAGTTTTTGTTATCTAAATAAAGCAAAGCCAATACAAATGGGTGAAATTTCTGATGGTGACATGGCCTCCCAAATATACTATTGACATAGATTAAGGACCATAGTTATTTCCATTATTCAAAGTGAATTTTTGGATTCTGTACACATCTCGGCTGCCATATTTATATTTTTGGTGAAATGTCTGAAGGTGACATGTCAATCAAAGTGAATTTTTGGATTATGTATACATCTCCGCTGCCATATTTATATTTTCTCAGGGTATTTGATGATCATTGCCTAAGGACACGTAGGAGTGTCATGCATCTTAGCAAGATTTAGGTTTTGCAAATAGCACTATATTCCCCAATAGAACCTTCCAATTGAAACTGATATCATCCCTTATGTGTCCTTCAACAAATATAATATGAAAAGATCATTTTGAATGCAGTTTTTTTTCTCCATCTTTGTTGCAAAGACATGGATTCGACACAACACGTTTCAGACACACACACATATTCGGCACCTATTTTGGTGTAACCTAGTGTAATCCGGAGTGTCTTTGGTGTGTCCAGTACATGTTCGACACAGCGTCAATTTTGGAGAGTATGCTTCTTAGTTCTCCAGCATGGAGTTTGATTGTGAGTCTGTGACCATACAGAAGATGAGTTAAGACTACAGGTTTTGAAGGACACGAACTCGGCTAAAAAGGATCCAAAGTTTGGGTACGAATATGGGGATATAACTGTTAGAATAAATATATTTGAACATGGATTCATAGTAAGACTACATGTAATTAAATTTGCACTGTTTCATAAAAAAGACATCCTCTAATTAAATTTACATCATTTCATAAAAAGACAATTGTAATTAAGTTTGCATGATTTCATATATTTAAGTTTATAATTAGATTTACATTTTCTCATAAAAAGACACATCCTATAATTAAATTTGCAATGTTTCATAAAAAGACAACATGCAATTATAGACTTAACTCCACGCTGTAGTCTTAACTCATCTTCTGTATGGTCACAGACTCATAATCAAACTCCATGCTGGAGAACTAAGAAGTATAGACTCTCCAAAACTTACAATCAAACTCATCTTCAAACTCATAATTGAAGGACACGAACTCGGCTAAAAAGGAGTTCGATTGTGAGTCTGTTCGACACAGCGTGAATTTTGGAGAGTCTATACTTCTTAGTTCTCCAGCATGGAGTTTGATTGAGTCTGTGACCATACAGAAAATGAGTTAAGAATACAGGTTTTGATTATGTTATGATTAACTAATTAGTGTAGGAATAATAACAACCAAAAGGAGACTATATAAAAAAAAACTGTGTACCATGGCAGAGGCCCCGATAATTGCAAGTATGGGAAGGATGAAGAGGTATATAGCCTTTCCCACAAATATACGAAGAGACTTTTTCCACGACTCAAATCGCATCGTCCAGGATGCAAGTGCCAAGCTCTCATGCCTAGTGGCGCCCATATAATCAAGAAATTATGGACGCATAATTGGTTAAAAAGGTGAAGAGCATATTTGGTTGGAAAATGAATATGTCTTCAAATATATCCAAATTTGTGTTATTGTTAACAGACATTTTGCCATGTCTGATGCATATATTCATTTCATGTATAGTTTTCTTAAAGAAGGAATGTGGATACATAGAGGCCAAGAGAATAGTAAATTTAAATCATCAAGATGATTAATACGCATAAACAGGAATAATAAAATGACAGATAGGTGTGAAAATGTGCAGAAGGGTACATCCCGAAAGTCCTCACCTAAGCAGAACAAAATATCACATCCTAAGACAATAGTGAGTAAGGTCCTCCGTAGTGATATATTTGGTAAGGAACAAATATGTCATTTTCAACTCCATGATTGAAGCCCATTGTCATGAGATATAGAATAGAGTTTACTTGAAGTGTGTAAATATTTGTAAGGGCCACAGGCTCACTACACTGAACAGTTACCATCCTTCACCTTTACATGCTAGCTCAGTCAAATTTGCCAGCAACATAGACACACTGTTATCTTGTTTTCCACTTTAAAAGAGTGGCAGGAGGTGGTTTCATTCCCGGACTAAAATTATTAAGATCCAATTCTTCGAATCAAACTAAAGTAAAAACATCCAAAAGAGTAGAGCAGAAAACTAGCAATTTGACTGCATGAGGGAGCAGTTGAATTTTTTTAACCCAATATTGTTTCTCTGAAAGCATATTGCAGTATCTCCATTTTTCCCAAAACATTTATCATATAATGTATATATCCCCAAATCATAGTTGTCAGAGGTGAGCACTTAGGCGCCAAGGTCCTCCGAAGCCTAGGCACGAAGAGCAAAACCAAGGCACACACCTGCAAGAAAAGGCGCATGCATAACAACAAAACATATACGTCCCAAATATACCTATCTCACAAGGAGGAGGATGCAAGGAAGAAATAGTGAGTAGATGTCAAGGAGATACTGCTGGAAGATGACGAATGAGGAGATGTCGAAGACGAGGAGGAAGTTGTTGCGGCGACGAGGAGGTGAATACTGCAAATAGTGACGTCGAGGATACGCAGACGGCGAGTGCAAATGAGAGAAGTTGACATTGAATGGTGTATGGAGGGAAGAGTCGCGATGAGTGGCGGAGAGGAGAAATGGCGAGTGCAGATATCGGCAACGAGCACGGAAGTCGGCGGCGAGTGGTGGAGAGGAGAAACGGCGAGTGCGGGAGTCGACAATGAGCACGGGAATCGGCGGCGAGTGGAGGGAAAGAGTAATTGTCGAGGTCTACACCAGAAATATCAGTAAGAGGCATTCCATAGTCCATACCATAGAGAGGGGTTCAGGTTTAACTTCTTTAGTTTCTCTTTCTTAGAGGGTTGGGTTCGGCCTCAGCCTCAACCTGGTTATAGTCAAAGTTCAATTTTTAAAAGTACTCCAAAACTGCATTCTCACCCAAGGTGTGCGCCTAGACACCTCAGCCTCACCCAAGGCGCACAATTAGGTAGTAACTTTTGCCTCTGCGATGAGATTTGGCTGGAACGAGACGCTTTGTTGCTCTTCGTGCCTAGATAAGCACCTAGGCGAGTTTTTAACAAATATTCTCCAAATAACTAAGAAAATTCCAAACAACTTAGAGATGGTTCATCTCTTACTACTTTTCGAGATGAGGAAAAGTCACCTATTTTTAGATAAGGGGCAATCATTCACATGTCAAAACCCCAGGACTTTCCCTTCCCATATCCAAGGTCTCGTCCTTCCCCACCATAGGGCCCGTTTGCAACCGAAAACTATGTGAATTTTAGAAACTTAGTTTCCTTTGGGTTTCTAGAAACTCAAGGAAGTAGATTTTCGAGCTAAAATTGTTGTTTGTGTGATAGAAATTAGAATAACGAATCTAAAACAGCATGATTACATGTAATTATTAGAATAATATAAATATGAAAAATATTAATTAGTTTGGGTCACTTTTGTAAATAAAAAATAAGAATAAATGTGTCTCCACTAGTTTTTTGAGTTTCCATCATTTTGGATGGAAACTAAAGCCTTTAAATTCCATTTTTACTAGTGTGGTAGAAAGTTTGGAAACTTAGTTTACAACAACCAAATAACACATATTACTTTCTACTCGTTTCCTAGTTTGATTTCCTAGTTTTCATGTTACTTTTCGGTAAACAAACAGGCTCTTAAGGGTTGTTTGGTACGCGGTAATACGGATGGAAATAAGTTATTTCTATTCATATTTTTGTGTTTGGCATAAGCTTTCTCAAAATTCCTTGAAATAGATTTTTTTTTTTTTTTTTAGAAATTTTGAGCCGCACCCTAGTTAATTTACCATAATTCAAGGTGCACACCTGTCATTTACCATAATGTATAACGCACCCCAGTTGAGACGTTTTCCGTCTCTTGCTAACAGCTGACCGCTCTGACTATATTTTTATGACGAAAAAGTCCTTAATTCATTTTTTGAGGAGCCGTAATGAATGGAAGCCCCTAACTTACTTGTGTAATCCCTAAACTACCCTTCTCTTTTATAAATCCCTACACCACAGCCTTTTCCTTCTCTTCCATTCGATTGCGTGGCTTGGTACCAAAAATTTAGGATTCATCGAAGCTTCACCGAGCTACCATGGCTAGTTCTGCAACTCCGGTAAGCTATGTTTTGTGTATTTTCTTTGAATGTATGAAATTTTTTGCTGTTGTGGTTTGTCCCTCTAATTTTCGTTGAATGTGTGACATTTTCAAATATGTTTAGGAGAAATGTCAACTTTGCTCGAAGCACACCCACCTTGCAGATGAGTGTCCGTTCTTGAGCTCACCTTGCAAGATGGAAAACTGCAAGGGGATTAAGTATGTTTCGAAGTCAAATACCACGGCCAATCCCGGGAGAAAGTTTCTGAAGTGCCCCCTCTGCTCGGATTTTCAATGGCTGGATGTTGCTGTTTTGGGTTCAAGCTCTGGAAGCTCATCTTCAACAATTCAAAGAGGAGGTTGTTTCTTATGTGGAGAGTTAGGCCATTGGAAGAAGGAATGCCCTTGGGGAGAAAGCACGTGTCCCAATCGGAATTGTGGAGGAAGAAGAGCTATTTTAATGTCAAAGAGGAGTCACAGCAAGGGAAGAAAATTCTTACAATGCTTGAAATGCAACAATGCATTCCAATGGTTGAATGAGGCCACGCTTAGTGAGGAGAAGAAATCTGAAATCCATGTTCAAGTTGTGCTGAACACGACTTTAGAAGAATTTTGTAAAAAATTTGGGAAAGGATTGGCTATGTAATATTGAAATCTGATAGATCATGTAATATTGAAAGAATTGGCTATGTAATATTGAAAACTGATAATTATATTGCAATTTTTCACTTCTTGTTGCAGTTTGTAACTATATAAAGACATGGACATAATGCAATCTCAAATATATGAAGACATACTGCAGCTTGTAACTACTTGTTGCAGTTTGTAACTGACAATCATGTCCAGACAAAATTAGCTTCTGAAGGATCTGGACATAATGCAGTTTATAACTACTTGATCTGGACATAATGCAAATGACATACTTTCATATTCAGACATAATGAAGACATGGACATAGAGAAATTACAACACTGAAAGTAACAGTGAGGATGTGGACATAATGCAATACTGGAGACATGGACATAAGGATGCGGACATAATGAAGACATGGACATGGAGACATGGACATGAGGATGTGAACATAATGCAACTTCTGAAAGTAATACTGCAGATAACATACAGTGAGTTTGTCCAGAAAACATACAGATAACATACAATGAGTTTGTCCAGGAAAACATTGCAAAAACATTGCAACACTGTAAGTAATACTGCAGATAAGCATACAGATAATATGAAGACATAATGCAGATAATTACATTAGAGTTTGTTGAAGGCATGCCTGTAGATAATTACAATAGAGTAATTACATTAGAGTTTATTCACATTAGAGTAATTGCTTCAAACACTGAAAGTAATATTCCCAAAATGAAGGCATGCTTCAAACATCCCACAAAATGAAGGCATGCCTCAGTAATATTCCCACAAAATGAAGGCATGCTTCAAACATTAGAGTTTGTTGACATTAGTAATTACAAAACATTCTTTTCTGAGCACCACACAAAATGGCCTATATAACTGCACAAAATGCCTACTGCTGCTGTTGCCAGCTACTGCTGCTGCCCCCTCCCCTATTGGCTCCAACACTTGAGTTCCATGGAGGTCTGAACACTGAGTTTGGTGACATCCTTGGTGGTAGACATGCTGCAATGTCACTTGCCCTACCAGGTGCATTGGCCAAGTGTTGTTGTATTTGTTCTGCAACTGAAGGTCTTGGAGGCATAAAATTTGTTGAAGGCCTTGGATGCATCGTTTGTGCTGTATTTGATTCACCTGCTTGTTGTACTGCCTTCTTCTTACCCCTTGAAACCTTTGGCCTCTTGTAAACAGTGTTGCTCACCCTTGGAACTTTTTCTTTTGGTTCTTTGGGTGGTCTTGGCGCCCTTGGTGTTTTCTTGTTCCCTCCAACTGGTCCTCCCTGGCACCCCCTAGCATTGTGATCTGCTGGCAACTTGCACCTCCCACATATCCTCTGCTTCTTGACACTTCTTGGCAACTCATCAGCTTCCCTCCTCCTAACACCTTTGGTCTTCCAGGGAGCCTATGTCTACCAGGTGGACCAACCTCATATGGTGGCTGCAAAATAAATGAAGTAGTGAGTGGCATGACAGGTAACTTAAATGCAGTAGAAAGCTGCAAAATAAATGAAATAGAGAGCCTATAGTGACTTATTGTGCCCCATAAGCTTTGTTGAGGCATTGGAACAATTTTTCCAGCATAAACTTTTTGGTAGGTAGTGGCATGATAGTAGTGACTTGTGAACCTATAACAAGTAAATATTGTTAGTGTAAAACTTTAGTATAAGCTGTAACAAGACAAATGAATATTGATAGTAATTACATTATCCATTGAGGCCTACTAGGTAACAGAGCAGCTACAGCATGGACACATGGAATCCCTGTTAAATCCCACACACAACAGTCACAGCTTCTTTTAGAAATATCAACAGTCCATCTATTCTCAATAGAGTACACACTTGTGACACAAAACAACCCTTTATCAGCCCAAGTCACTTGATATTTGTTGACAAGGTTTGATCTTTGCTCAATTATCTTCTTAGCTCTTGGGGTCAAGTCATACTCACCCCATGCTCTAGAAGCCATCTTCCTATCATAGATCATTTGCATCACCATCATATGAAACATCTCCACAACCATAGTGATGGGTTTACCTCTGATTTCTCTTATCCAACTGTTGAAGCTCTCAGAGATGTTGGTTATGTGCTCACACTTGGTTGTTTTGTCAAAGTAGGCTCTACACCATCTGGTCATGTGCTCTGTCATCATGTACTCAAGACCCTTTGGACACTGTTGAGAAATTGCTTCAATCCATTTAGCAGTATCTACCTCTCTGTAGGCTCTGGCTGCCCCCAGGTAAGATGCTTCATCTGTTGGCTAGCACTGACATGGGACTTGAAGTTCTTGTAGAAATGCCTGAAGCAAAACCTATGTGGGTGCCCATAGAATTCACTGTCAACAGCTTTCCCTAGGCCTTTCTGTCTGTCAGAGATGAAGGATATCTTCCCTGGATGTTGCAGTAACTTGTCTTTAATAATGCTAAGGAAATGACCCCATGTAGCTTCACACTCTGAAGTGTATATATAGATGGCAAGTGGAAACAGTCCATTATTGCCATCTAAAGCTGTGGCTGACAAACACACCCCTCCATACTTTCCTTTCAGGTGACAACCATCCAATCCAACTAGTGGTCTGCAACCATCTATGAATCCAATAAAGCTTGCAAAGTAGCCTATGCATAAATACCCAAATTCAGTTGTCACTGGTATATTTCCACAAAAAGCCACACTCACAGGATTGGATTTCAAAACCTGGTTTGCAACCTCAGGGGCTTTCCTATAACTTTCATCATAGCCACCAAATATTTGCTCCTTTACTCTAAACAATGCCATGTGTGCATTCCAATATGACACCTTCACTGTAAACTTGGACCACATCTGCTTCTGAACATCCTTTGCCTTCCATGAAGTATGGTGTGCCTTGATATCCTCTTCCAAAACTTCAGAGATGAATCTGTTGTTTGCCATCTTGTTCTGCAACTTGGAAGTGTGTTTACAAGTGTGTACTTTATTGAGTTGTCTAAGTGTACAAGTTGTCTTATATGGTCCAATTCTGACCCTGCACATCCATGGACGTGTCTCTTCTTGACACACACCCCATATTCTCTGCATTTCATTCTTGACATACTTAATTTCAAACCTGTTCTTTATAGCAAAAGTCCTTAAATATCTTCTGCACTCACTAGGATTCATCCACTGCTGACCTAGGACTAGATCAATCACCTCAGGAGCTCTGTATTCCTCCTCACCCATCTCACCTTCACTGTACAAGTCATCAAGTTCAGCCCCAGCTTGATGATCACATTCAGAAGCTGATGAGTCATTGCTATGGTATTCCTCTTCAGCCTCTAGTTCTGCAAGTTTTTTTCTTCTCTCAACCTCCTGCCTCTGAAACTCAGTTTCTTCCCCCCATTCTTGACTGTTGTTTTCTGAAATGTCCATATTTCTTGACATAGATGCTCCTTCATCATCACTGTTACATGGAATATACTCCTCATCACCCTCTGTTTCTTCTTCTTCACCCTCTATTTCTTCCTCACTTGAATGGTCAAGGGTTGCTGGAGGTTCATCTCCATAATGTTGTGTCTCAACTTGTGTACCAAGTTCTTCATCCTCATGTGCATCAGCTAAGTCTACAGCTACACCTTGTGTAGTTGGTTCATCTCCATAGAGTTGTTGGTCACCCTCTGTCTGTGTTGGAGCCCCTTGGTCAAACCCTCCATCAGTGAAGATCCTTGAGGGCATTTGATCCAGTTGCTCCTCAGGAAGATCCATATCACTGTCACTAGGTAGTGGATCCAACAGCTCCTCATGAAGACACTTCTTGACATGTCGTCTAACTGGTTTGTGGGCTACTTTCTTAATCCTTCCAGTTTTGCTTGGTGTTAGTGACTCAGTAGGTTGTAGCTCTTGACTTGCAGGGTAGCCAAATTCTTCTAAGAATATGTGTATCTCTCCTTTCTTGTCAGTAAGTTGTTTACTAAACATATCCAACAACCCAGCATCAGTGAGGAGCTCCACTGTTTTCCCATTCTTCAAAGCATCAATCCAGTAGTACTTATAAACTCCCTCCAAATGGTTACTTTCAACTGTATAAGGTAAATCCAACAGACTTATAAAGTCTGGGTCCACTTCAACAGCAATTGAACTACCCTTAAAATGGACCCTAAGCATGTACTTCTTGTATAACAGTACAACTACCCTTAAAATAGCCTATAATTTCACATATAACAATAAGAGCAATAGACATAACTGTCTCTAACAATAATAGCCTACAAATATCATCAATTTTAGCCTATAATTTCACATTGAATTCATAAAGGAAATCATCATATTGAACCCTAATAGCATATAATTTCACATTTATAACAGTACAACTACCCTTAAAATAGAGGAAATTCATAGAGGAAATCATCATATTGAACCCTAATAGCATACAAACATCATCAATTTTAGCCTACAATATCACATGTTCACCTAGCTCATCATATTGAACCCTAATAGCATACAAATATCATATTCAACCCTAATTTCACATATACAACATACAAATACACAGAGGAAATCATCAATTTTAGCATATACATACCATTCCAGTATGAATACATACACATTTCAGATATTGAACCCTAGCATACTCTACTTAACATCTAACAGAGGAAATCATCAATTTTTAACATCCTTCAGGTGAAAAGGACATGAACGAAGCAAAAATTGATGGAGCAAAAATTGATGGGGCAAACCTAAAAATTACATACAATCAATAGAAATCGAAAAATCTGTAAAAATTACATACAATCAAGAGAAATAGGGGCAAAACCTAAAAATTACATACAATCAAGATAAATAGAGAAATATGTTAAAATTACATACAATCAAGGATTTTACCTGCGTGTCTAGTTCGCCATGGACGATCGGTGGTTTCGATTGAAAAGGGGGAGGCTTCGATTTGGAAGGGGGGAAAGAGAGCGGTTCGTTGGAAGAGAGCACTGTCGATTTGGAAGGGGGAAAGAGAGCGGTTCGTTGGAAGAGAGCACTATCGATTTGGAAGGGGGAAAGAGAGCACTGTCGATTCGTTTTAGGGTTTTGGAGCAGGGAGGGTTATTTTAGGAATTTCCTAATTTCTTACATTCATTACGGCTCCTCAAAAAATTAGTTAAGGGCTTTTTGGTCATTAAAATATAGTCAGAGCGGTCAACCGTTAGCAAGAGACGGAAAACGACTCAACTGGGGTGCGTTATACATTATGGTAAATGACAGGGGTGCACCATTAAATATGTCTCAACTGGGGTGCATTATACATTATGGAAAACGTCTCAACTGGGGTGCTTTTTTTATCGTTTTTATTTTTCGTTTTTTGTCGTTTTTTGTCGCTTTTGTCGCTTTTTTGTCATTTTTGTAGTTATTTTTTGTCGTTTTTGGTCATTTTTGTCATTTTTATTGTTTTTGTCGTTTTTTTTGCCGTTTTTGTCATATTTTGTCATTTTTAGCGTTTTCGGTCGTTTTTCTCCAATTTTTTGTCGTTTTTTGTCCTTTTGTCGTTTTTTATACTATTTTTTGTCGTTTTTATTGTTTTTCTATCTTTTTTTGAGTCGCACCCCACAAAAAACGACAAAAAAAACGAAAAATAAAAACGATAAAAAAAGCACCCCAGTTGAGACGTTTTCCATAATGTATAAGGCACCCCAGTTGAAACATATTTAATGGTGCACCCCTGTCATTTACCATAATGTATAACGCACCCCAGTTGAGACGTTTTCCGTCTCTTGCTAACGGTTGACCGCTCTGACTATATTTTAATAACCAAAAAGCCCTTAACTAATTTTTTGAGGAGCCGTAATGAATGGAAGAAATTAGGAATTTCCTAAAATAATCCTCCCTGCTCCAAAACCCTAAAACGAATCGACAGTGCTCTCTTTCCCCCTTCAAAATCGACAGTGCTCTCTTCCAACGAACCGCTCTCTTTCCCCCTTCCAAATCGAAGCCTCCCACTTTTCAATCGAAACCACCGATCGTCCATGGCAAACCAGACACGCAGGTAAAATCCTTGATTGTATGTAATTTTAACATATTTCTCTATTTATCTTGATTGTATGTAATTTTTAGGTTTTGCCTCTATTTCTCTTGATTATATGTAATTTTTACAGATTTTTCGATTTCTATTGATTATATGTAATTTTTAGGTTTGCCCCATCAATTTTTGCTTCGTTCATGTCCTTTTCATCTGAAGGATGTTAAAAATTGATGATTTCCTCTGTTAGATGTTAAGTAGAGTATGCTTAGGGTTCAATATCTGAAATGTGTATGAATTCATACTGGAATGGTATGTATATGCTAAAATTGATGATTTCCTTCTGTGTATTTGTATGTTGTATATGTGAAATTAGGGTTGAATATGATATTTGTATGCTACTAGGGTTCAATATGATGAGCTAGGTGAACATGTGATATTGTAGGCTAAAATTGATGATATTTGTATGCTATTAGGGTTCAATATGATGATTTCCTCTATGAATTTCCTCTATTTTAAGGGTAGTTGTACTGTTATAAATGTGAAATTATATACTATTAGGGTTCAATATGATGATTTCCTTTATGAATTCAATATGTGAAATTATAGGCTAAAATTTATGATATTTGTAGGCTATTATTGTTAGAGACAGTTATGTCTATTGCTCTTATTGTTATATGTGAAATTATAGGCTATTTTAAGGGTAGTTGTACTGTTATACAGGAAGTACATGCTTAGGGTCCATTTTAAGGGTAGTTCAATTGCTGTTGAAGTGGACCCAGACTTTATAAGTCTGTTGGATTTACCTTATACAGTTGAAAGTAACCATTTGGAGGGAGTTTATAAGTACTACTGGATTGATGCTTTGAAGAATGGAAAAACAGTGGAGCTCCTCACTGATGCTGGGTTGTTGGATATGTTTAGTAAACAACTTCCTGACAAGAAAGGAGAGAGACATATTCTTAGAAGAATTTGGCTAACCTGCAAGTCAAGAGCTACAACCTACTGAGTCACTAACACCAAGCAAAACTGGAAGGATTAAGAAAGTAGCCCACAAACCAGTTAGAAGACATGTCAAGAAGGGTCTTCATGAGGAGCTGTTGGATCCACTACCTAGTGACAGTGATGTGGATCTTCCTGAGGAGCAGCTGGATCAAATGCCCTCAAGGATCTTCACTGGTGGAGGGTCTGACCAAGGGGCTCCAACACAGACATAGGGTGACCAACAACTCTATGGAGATGAACCAACTACACAAGGTGTAGCTGTAGACTTAGCTGATACACATGAGGATGAAGAACTTGGTACACAATCTGAGACACAACATTATGGAGATGAACCTCCAGCAACCCTTGACCATTCAAGTGAGGAAGAAATAGAGGGTGAAGAAGAAGAAACAGAGGGTGATGAGGAGTATATTCCATGTAACAGTGATGATGAAGGAGCATCTATGTCAAGAAATATGGACATTTCAGAAAACAACAGTCAAGAATGGGGGGAAGAAACTGAGTTTCAGAGGCAGGAGGTTGAGAGAAGAAAAAAACTTGCAGTTGAAGAACTAGAGGCTGAAGAGGAATACCATAGCAATGACTCATCAGCTTCTGAATGTGATCATCAAGCTGGGGTTGAACTTGATGACTTGTACAGTGAAGGTGAGATGGGTGAGGAGGAATACAGAGCTCCTGAGGTGATTGATCTAGTCCTAGGTCAGCAGTGGATGAATCCTAGTGAGTGCAGAAGATATTTAAGGACTTTTGCTATAAAGAACAGGTTTGAAATTAAGTATGTTAAGAATGAAATGCAGAGGATATGGGGTGTGTGTCAAGAAGAGACATGTCCATGGATGTGCAGGGTCAGAATTGGACCAGATAAGACAACTTGTACACTTAGACAACTCAATAAAGTACACACTTGTAAACACACTTCCAAGTTGCAGAACAAGATGGCAAACAGCAGATTCATCTCTGAAGTTTTGGAAGAGGACATCAAGGCACATCATACTTCATGGAAGGCAAAGGATGTTCAGAAGCAGATGTGGTCCAAGTTTACAGTGAAGGTTTCATATTGGAATGTACACATGGCATTGTTCAGAGTAAAGGAGCAAATGTTTGGTGGCTATGATGAAAGTTATAGGAAAGCTCCTGAGGTTGCAAACCAGGTTTTGAAATCCAACCCTGGGAGTGTGGCTTTTTGTGGAAATATACCAGTGACAACTGAATTTGGGTATTTATGCATAGGCTACTTTGCAAGCTTTATTGGATTCATAGATGGTTGCAGACCACTAGTTGGATTGGATGGTTGTCACCTGAAAGGAAAGTATGGAGGGGTGTGTTTGTCAGCCACAGCTTTAGATGGCAATAATGGACTGTTTCCACTTGCCATCTATATATACACTTCAGAGTGTGAAGCTACATGGGGTCATTTCCTTAGCATTATTAAAGACAAGTTACTGCAACATCCAGGAAAGATATCCTTCATTTCTGACAGACAGAAAGGCCTAGGGAAAGCTGTTGACAGTGAATTCTATGGGCACCCACATAGGTTTTGCTTCAGGCATTTCTACAAGAACTTCAAGTCCCATGTCAGTGCTAGCCAACAGATGAAGCATCTTACCTGGGGGCAGTCAGAGCCTACAGAGAGGTAGATACTGCTAAATGGATTGAAGCAATTTCTCAACAGTGTCCAAAGGGTCTTGAGTACATGATGACAGAGCACATGACCAGATGGTGTAGAGCCTATTTTGACAAAACAACCAAGTGTGAGCACATAACCAACAATTTCTCTGAGAGCTTCAACAGTTGGATAAGAGAAATCAGAGGTAAACCCATCACTATGGTTGTGGAGATGTTTCATATGATGGTGATGCAAATGATCTATGATAGGAAGATGGCTTCTAGAGCATGGGGTGAGTATGACTTGACCCCAAGAGCTAAGAAGATAATTGAGCAAAGATCAAACCTTGTCAACAAATATCAAGTGACTTGGGCTGATGAAGGGTTGTTTTGTGTCACAAGTGTGTACTCTATTGAGAATAGATGGACTGTTGATATTTCTAAAAGAAGCTGTGACTGTTGTGTGTGGGATTTAACAGGGATTCCATGTGTCCATGTTGTAGCTGCTCAGTTACCTAGTAGGCCTCAATGGATAATGTAATTACTATCAATATTCATTTGTCTTGTTACAGCTTATACTAAAGTTTTACACTAACAATATTTACTTGTTATAGGTTCACAAGTCACTACTATCATGCCACTACCTACCAAAAAGCATAGGCTGGAAAGATTGTTCCAATGCCTCAACAAAGCTTATGGGGCACAGTAAGTCACTATAGGCTCTCTACTTCATTTATTTTGCAGCTTTCTACTGCATTTAAGTTACCTGTCATGCCAGTCACTACTTTATTTATTTTGCAGCCACCATATGAGGTTGGTCCACCTGGTAGACAGGCTCCCTGGAAGACCAAAGGGTGTTAGGAAGAGGGAAGCTGATGAGTTGCCAAGAAGTGTCAAGAAGCAGAGGATATGTAGGAGGTGCAAGTTGCCAGCAGATCACAATGCTAGGGGGTGCCAGGGAGGACCAGTTGGAGGGAACAAGAAAACACCAAGGGCGCCAAGACCACCCAAAGAACCAAAAGAAAAAGTTCCAAGGGTGAGCAACACTGTTTACAAGAGGCCAAAGGTTTCAAGGGGTAAGAAGAAGGCAGTACAACAAGCAGGTGAATCAAATACAGCACAAACGATGCATCGAAGCCTTCAACAAATTTCATGCCTCCAAGACCTTCAGTTGCAGAACAAATACAACAACACTTGGCCAATGCACCTGGTAGGACAAGTGACATTGCAGCATGTCTACCACCAAGGATGTCACCAAACTCAGTGTTCAGACCTCCATGGAACTCAAGTGTTGGAGCCAATAGGGGAGGGGGCAGCAGCAGTAGCTGGCAACAGCAGCAGTAGGCATTTTGTGCAGTTATATAGGCCATTTTGTGTGGTGCTCAGAAAAGAATGTTTTGTAATTACTAATGTCAACAAACTCTAATGTTTGAAGCATGCCTTCATTTTGTGGGAATATTACTGAGGCATGCCTTCATTTTGTGGTATGTTTGAAGCATGCCTTCATTTTGGGAATATTACTTTCAGTGTTTGAAGCAATTACTCTAATGTGAACAAACTCTAATGTAATTACTCTATTGTAATTATCTGCAGGCATGCCTTCAACAAACTCTAATGTAATTATCTGCATTATGTCTTCATATTATCTGTATGCTTATCTGCAGTATTACTTACAGTGTTGCAATATTTTTGCAATGTTTCTGCAATGTTTTCCTGGACAAACTCATTGTATGTTATCTGTATGTTTTCTGGACAAACTCACTGTATGTTATCTGCAGTATTACTTTCAGAAGTTGCATTATGTCCACATCCTCATGTCCATGTCTCCATGTCCATGTCTTCATTATGTCCACATCCTCATGTCCATGTCTCCAGTATTGCATTATGTCCACATCCTCACTGTTACTTTCAGTGTTGTAATTTCTTCATGTCCATGTCTTCATTATGTCTTCATATGAAAGTATGTCATCTGCATTATGTCCAGATTAAGTAGTTACAAACTGCATTATGTCCAGATCCTTCAAAAGCTAATTTTGTCTGGACATGATTATCAGTTACAAACTGCAACAAGTAGTTACAAGCTGCAGTATGTCTTCATATATTTGAGATTGCATTATGTCCATGTCTTTATATAGTTACAAACTGCAATAAGAAGTGAAAAATTGCAACATAATTATCAGTTTTCAATATTACATAGCCAATCCTTTCAATATTACATGATCTATCAGATTTCAATATTACATAGCCAATCCTTTCCCAAATTTTTTACAAAACTCTTCTAAAGTCGTGTTCACTACAACTTGAACATGGATTTCAGATTTCTTCTCCTCACTAAGAGTGGCCTCATTCAACCATTGGAATGCATTGTTGCATTTCAAGCATTGTAAGAATTTTCTTCCCTTGCTGTGACTTCTCTTTGACATTAAAATAGCTCTTTTTCCTCCACAATTCTGATTGGGACAAGTGCTTTCTCCCCAAGGACATTCCTTCTTCCAATGGCCTAACTCACCACATAAGAAACAACCTCCTCTTTGAATTGTTGAAGATGAGCTTCCAGAGCTTGAACCCAAAACAGCAACATCCAGCCATTGAAAATCCTAGCAGAGGGGGCACTTCAAAAACTTTCTCCCGGGATTGGCCGTGATATTTGACTTCGAAACATACCTAATCCCCTTGCAGTTTTCCATCTTGCAAGGTGAGCTCAAGAACGGACACTCATCTGCAAGGTGGGTGTGCTTCGAGCAAAGTTGACATTTCTCCTAAACATATTTAAAAATGTCACACATTCAACGAAAATTAGAGGGACAAACCACAACAGCAAAAAATTTATACATTCAAAGAAAATACACAAAACATAGCTTACCGGAGTTGCAGAACTAGCCATGGTAGCTCGGTGAAGCTTCGATGAACCCTAAATTTTTGGTACCAAGTCACGCAATCGAATGGAAGAGAAGGAAAAGGCTGTGGTGTAGGGATTTATAAAAGAGAAGGGTAGTTTAGGGATTACACAAGTAAGTTAGGGGCTTCCATTCATTACGGCTCCTCAAAAAATGAATTAAGGGCTTTTTCGTCATAAAAATATAGTCAGAGCGGTCAGCTGTTAGCAAGAGACGGAAAACGTCTCAACTGGGGTGCGTTATACATTATGGTAAATGACAGGGTGTGCACCTTGAATTATGGTAAATTAACTAGGGTGCGACTCAAAATTTCTCTAAAAAAAATACCCCATATCAAACGCCCCATTAGATTTTTCAATACCCCTGATTAACACTTAGAGCCCGACCTGACTTGGACCTGACTTGACAAAAACCTGATCGTACGCAAGCCAAAATCAATTAGACCTGAATCTCACCGGACCCAAACCCAACCCGACTCTACTAGACCCAAACCCAACATAAATTTGACCGGACCCGAGTCTCACACAACTTGACTAGAACCAAACATGACCGACTCGATTAGATTATTGTGCGGCATGGATAAATTGAGAAATTATGCTCACAAGCATAATATTCCTAGTACTTCATTATGGTAACAAGCACACAAAATTCTATATTCCCAGGAATAGTGTGTATTATACCAAACACATTATAACTAAATGCCCATGGATTTGATGTACTGCAATCCGCGAACCAAACGGCCCTTAAGTTAATCTATCTCTGCTTTCAACAATAAAACTGGCCATTCAAAGAATTGAGATTTCTACTTCTCCCAAACTACCTACTCTTCCAAGGCATAGAAAATAATCAAAGTGGCACAGTTACTGGAAACTTGTCAGAAGAAGAATTGAGTAATCCTAGTTTTGGATTGACCATCTCACTTACCTGTAACTACTTTTGACGACTGTCTAACAAGACACCTTAAATTGAGTCCTTCATGCCATATTTGACCCTTGGGCTACATTTGGATGCGGAATTGCAGAATTTATGAATTAATAAATTAGCTACTTCCTAGGACCCACATCCCTTGCAATCAGAATGCATATTTTGCATGTGATTTTGCACAATTCCATCCATCTTCTGCAGTGCAGCCCGGCTTTACAAGGCCACATGAGATATTGGTTGCAGGAATTTTAATGCACTTGCTAGGAGAAGTAAGCCTATTTTTTAGTTCCTCTGGTAACTCCTATCAAAATTCAAAATGCTAATTTGACATCCATGAATCATTGAATTATCATTCTAATGCCAATGCCTTAATCATGCATAACTAATTAGGACTCTAGTTGGCCAACTTCATCACCCTCCAAGCATTTGGGAAATGGCTAAACCTAGAGAAAGACAAATAATTAGGAAGATTTGAGAGGAATTGAGGATATATACTTTCTAATTGTACAAAATATAATTTGGCAGGAAATAGACCCTCTTTTCTTGATTCCTCGTCATTGCTCCAGTAACCAAAGTCCAAGTCCAAATGGCACCTTTGCAAACATTCATACCCCTCGTGCTAACATAAACAAATAATTGCAAAGTTCCACATGCTTGGATACAAACATATCAAGATACTACTACTACTACATCAACTAAAAATATATCTACATTGTCAAACAATTGAGCACAACCTAAAAAGCACGGGCACTCCAGCATTCGATGTTTTGTCCGTATATGTAATGCTAAACACGCATTTGCCATGACAAGGCACACTACAAAATACGATAGGATGCACCAAAATAAGTGGTGGCTCGTGGTACGTGCCACCATGTCATGTATCATTCATGCCCATCTAGGAAGGTCGGACGTTCAAAAAAATAAAAATGTTATCGTGCCCGTGAAGCACCGTGCAGGACATGTATCCAACACGACACGTAAACTACAAAATACACCAGGACATGCCAAGAAACATGACAAGTAAGTATGACCCGTCATTATCGCGTCGTGACGTACTTGTGTCCGTGCTACATAAACCCGTAACATTGTCAAGTTCATGAAAGCAAAGATCATGCAAAAAAAATTGATGATCGACCAATAATAAGGGCCGGGACGAAGAATCAAACCTCGGGGACGATACTCTCATAGAGCTCCAGACCAAAGGAAAACGGCTCTCCGCGAGCGCCGACCGCCGAGAAGCTGAAGACGCCTTCGGGCTCGCTCTTCACCGACACGTCCTTCGCGTCCGGCAGCGACACCGTCAAGTAAATCCTATCGGACCGCTGTGCCCACATGACTTCCGGATGTCGACTGAACATGTATATACATAAAAAGGGAAGATTTTTACTCTTTTATGGGTTTATTTGAAAAAGAAGAAACCAACTTTGATGATATTTTGGGGAGGAAAGGGGGGGAGAAAGGGAAGATTGGCAAACCTCATTGGAAGCCTTGGGAAATGGCGGGGAGAAACCCTAGAATTAGAAAAGTTTGTGGAACGAAGTGGGAAAGAGGAACGGGAAGTGGAGAGTGTGGAGGATATGCGCGGAGGAGAGCTGGAAATAGTAATAAAATAGCATATGCTTTACTCTCGCCATTGTTTGGTTTCGTTTTAGCCATTTGATATTGCTTGGTTAGTAGGCACGCGAGGGAGGAAATTAAAATAATAATGAAAATAATAATAATAAAAAAAAAAAATTACTCCTAAGAGCATCATTAGTAAGGCCCATCCCATTTTCTAGATTCTAGATTTAGAATGTAGGAGCTCATTTTGTAGAATAATAAGTCTCATCCCTAGTCCCAATTTCTACAATTTCGGTCCCAACCCATCCATGGGTGCTAAGGGTTGGGCCTCCCAATTTCTAGATTCTAGATTGTAGAAACTCGTTTTGTAGAATAGTAAGGTCCAATTTGGAGCCCAATTTTCTAGATTCTAAACTTTATATTATTTTTTTCCTACATTAATTTTTGACCACACAATTTTTATTTTTGGGACCGGAGCTCACTTTATCATTTCCTACTATTCTCATACAAATCCAACCCATTCTACATTTACCTTTTTTTTTGAAATTTTGGGCTCCAAATTGCATTGGAGAGTCTCAACTACTAATGATGCTCTAAACAGGAGTAGCAGCATAAGAAGAAAAAAAAAAGGCACATTGACACTCCAAAATACTCTATGATGACGTAAATGTTTTGAACTTTTCAATCCTTAAACTACTTTTAGTTTTTTTCTTGCCCGTAATAGTTACGCACAAGTACTGTCAAAATTTTACGGGTCATTCATCGTCCCAAACGTGAATGTGTCTGTTCCAAAGCTTCAAACATCCACTAATAGAGTTCGGAACTTCAAAAATATGCTAGGAAACCATTACAAAACATGTAATACACATGAATATAAACAAAACATCTAGCATATAAAAAGAAAAGTAATTTAAATTGATGGACTTTTATTTTGATTGTGTAGGTTTGTTGGTTCTTGTCATCTCCATCGTCAATTGATGCGAGGTTGAGGGTTGAGGCTGCGGGAACGGACAGCTGCTAGTGCACCTAATGCAGAAGAGGCCGGTACTTCCTCGCAGCCCACTCAAGCTCCGTCGGCGGACGAGCTGTGGATGACCGCCGCTGGTGGACTCCGTAGGGGTACATACTATGGTACAGGATCCTATGGCGCCCTAGTTGCGACCCAGTCCTCTAGGACATCTCCTGCTAGTGTGCATGGTCCACAGCCGTCCCAGGAGTCTGCCTGAGTCCACCAGATGATGGAGTCTCTCCGTGACGACCTGCTACGACGGATCGAGGAGCAGTCTCAGCACCCTACGGACGATCCTGCGCTGCTAGCACGATTGGATGCACTCGACCGCGGCATTATGGAGCTCATGGAGACGACTGAGAGGACAGAGCGCAGCGTTGGAGGGTTAGAGCGCACGGTGACGGAGCTGCAGACAGCACATGTGACCATGACCGATAGGCTGAGATTGGTGACGGATTGATGGTCCAGAGCAGTGATAGACTGTTATCTACCATGGATTCATACAACCAGCGACTTACAGCAGTGGAGCGTGCTGGTCCTCCGGGTGCGCCTTCATCGTCGTCGACTCCGCCGCCTCCACCGCCTTCTTCATCGACACCGACTCCACCGACGTCACTGTCTACTCCATCGGTATCGATTTCACTTGAGGAGTATGAGTTGTTCTTATCCCTTCGCGCGGTGGTGCCCCTCCTATACCAGATCCCTAGTAGTCCTAGTTAGGACTGTTTGTTTGTGTTTGTTTCATCCTTTATTGTGACTTGGATATTTGTTGGTTGTGTAGACTTGGATGTTTGGATCCTATTCTATTTGTTGGTTGTGTGTAGACTTTGGTTATTTGGTTGTAGAGTTTGTTATTTGGTGTAGACTTGGTTATTTGGACATTTTGTATTTTATTTTTAAACTGCAGCATCGGGAAGAAAAGGACATTCTGTAGGGAGAAAAGGTTGTGTGTAGACTTTGGTTATTTGGACATGGTTGTGTGTAGACTTGGTTATTTGGACATGGTTGTGTGTAGACTTTGTTATTTGTTGTGACTTAGATATCTGTTATACTTTATGGTTATCTTTTTAAACTGCGGGGAGAAAAGGACATTCTGTATTTTATTTTATTTTATTTTTTTGCAGATTTATCGACGTTTATCGACGTTTACCGACGCAAACGTACGTCGGTAAACGTCGATAAATCTGCAAAAAATTTCAGGGTACCGACGTTTACCGACGTCCCTATACGTCGGAGACCGTCGGTAAACGTCGGTGGACGTCGGTAATAATACCAGGATTTTACCGACGTATAGAGACTTTCAACACGTCGTTAATCCACCGATGAAACGACGGTAGACGTCGGTAATAATCCCAGAATTTTACCAACGTGTAGCGACTTTCAACACGTCGCTAATCCACCGACGAAACGACGGTAGACGTCGGTAATATCCCAGGATATACCGACGTAATAATACGCCGGTGAACGTCGGTATTTGCGACGTTCGGCGACGTTTTAAAGATCAGCGACTTACGTTTCCGCGACAAGTCCAAAACGTCGGTAATTACGTCGGTAAATATTGTTAGCGACGTAATTTGTCGTTTTAGCGACGTCTTTGGGCGTCGCTAAAACGACTTATTTTGGTAGTGTAATAATAATAATAATAATAATAAGAGGAGAAAGAAGAAGAAGAAGAAGAAAAATGTATGTTGCCCCCAAGAAAAAGTGTGTTGCCCCAAGAGTAAAATGGACAGTTGTGTTGTCATCTAACCAGTGTTGTCCCTGAGAGTATTTTGCGACAAAATAGAAGTGTAAGAATATAATATATTTGTATATGATTTGTTGATAAATCCAAACGATGGATGTCCTTATCTTTATCTATAATAACATGCATCTTATTTCCTCCATATATTCTTAATAAAGAGAAGCCCGAGCACTATTCTATCTGGCTACAAATATTTCTTTCTCTTTCATTTTATAACACATTATCAACACTAATGCTCGAGGAGATCCAGACCGTCGGATTAACGACCACATGAAAAGTGAAAGTCAGACGACCTTACTGCAATCGTTGGAATACTAAGGTATTATTTATATATAAATCTACTTTCGATTCATGAAATACATGTGGAGTTCTATGCCATGAGAATGTTTATGGCGTGAATACTTTTGATTTAATAAAATATACATCTAGTTTCAACCTAGAGCCATTTAGAAGCTTTATGTGGATCTTAGACAATGGAAAAATTGCCCTTGTGTTTGGGACATAATAAAAATAAGGGTTTTTCTAAGGGCACCACACTTTTTACTTGGGGCTAGCCCAAAAATGTTAAAAAAATTACAAGTTTGCTATCTTTTTTTTTTACTTGGGGCTAGCCCAAAAATGTTAAAAAAATTACAAGTTTGCTATCTTTTTTTTTTACTTGGGGCTAGTCCAATTTTTTCCAGCAAATAGGACTGCCAGCATGCTGGCAGTCCTAACATATGTTAGGACTCTCGGAGAAGAAGAAGAAGAAGAAGAAGAAGAAGCAATAGCAGAAGCAGCAGCTCAAGTTGGAGAGCCGCCCCGCCGTCGAGGGCCTCATCGTCGTCGCGTCCCTCGTCGGTGCCACCCTCATCACCCTCCTCTCCGGCGCCGCCTCCGACCTATACGACCGTCGCCCGCTCCTCGTCCTCTCCCCTTGAACCAGCACCGATGTCCGACGGTGGCCCGAGCTGCTCGTCCCGTCTCGCCCTCGTCCAGGCGAGCTCCACCGGTATAATGCCCTTGGTTTGTATTACGTATTTTGTATACGTGTACGGAATCCCAACTTGTAGTTAGACTTGCCATGCTTGTCTTGATCCTGGTTTAGCTTATTTTGGGCTCATCCTGGTGTGGCTTGGCTTGGTTTTGTTTGGTTGGGTTCCGTTGGGTTTAGGTTAGCATGAACCCCTACCTACCACTGTCAGCCCCTGTTTTTCAAATTTGGTTTAATTAGTGTAAATTAGTTGCTACTGACCTATTTAGCTTTAAAATAATTTATTATGATTTTTAGGAATTTTTCTAGAATTTTTAGATAATTTTTAAATAGTTTTTAAGTTAAAGTATATCATTTTGTAATTAACTAAAATATTTTAATATCATTATGTAATATTTAAATTTGTTTTAATATCGTTTTGCAAATAAATCAATTGTTTTAATAGGAGTTTGCAAATAAAATTTGCAAACTGTTTGGGATTGGGGTCTTTGTGCAAGTCCCCAATCTCTGGGGACCTTACTGCAAACCTACCCTACCCCTCCCCCCCACGTTCTCTCTCTCCTCTCACCCAACCACTCCCCGCGACCGGCTAGCTGCCGACGACCACCGACTTCCCCCACCATTACAGGCCGACCCCAGACCACAACCGACCTCTCCCCCTATAAATACGACCCCCAGACCAAACCCTAACTCTAGCACACCACCCCGACTCCTCCTTCCCCGACGAGAACCCTAACCCTAACTCCAGCGAGTGCAGCGCCACCTCCACAGCCGCCTACACCACCCACAACCACCATCGAAGAGTTCGTCGCGCTGAGGCGAGTCCAGCGCCACCCGAGCGCCCCGACGACGACGCCTCTAGCCGCCGTCAGCACCCTCCACGACCCCCATTTCGCCGGACACGTACATGTCAACCCTATTTTCGTGTCGTACGTGTCTCGTCTTCACATATATGACTCGCCAGGACACGAGCAGTACGTAGGTAAGTCTGGACACGTCCGACTCGACTCGTGCGTGTCGTGTATGGCCAGGACACTTGGACTCGATAGTTTTTCGTGTCCTTAACTGTCAGGACACGAAACTGTGCTATCGGGTTTAAACCCGTTAACCTAAAACCCAAATAACACTAACCCTAAACCAAACTCTAACACACGGCTCGGGCTGACCCCCTGGCCAGCCCGACCGAGCCCAAGAACCTGACCCCTCTTGGCCGAGTTCGAACCCCCCCTCTCTGTTTTATTTTCTTTTTTGTTTTGTTTTTGTTTTATTTTATTATATATATATATATATATATATATATATATATATATATATATATATATATATATATATATATATATGTACATATATTATTATATATTTTTTTTAAAAATATATATATATATATATATATATATATATATATATATATATATATATATATATATATATATATATATATGTATTTATGTACATATATTATTATATATTTTTTTAAATATATATATATATATATATATATATATATATATATATATATATATATATATATATATATATATATATATATATATATATATATTATTATATATATATAATGTTATATATGTATATATACAGTATTTGTATATGTATATATATATTTATATTTGGTATTTTATTTTATAAGTGTATATATATATATATATATATATATATATATATATATATATATATTATATATATATATATATATATGTATTTATGTATATATATGTATATATGTATATGTGTTCATGTGTATATATATTATTATATATATACTGTTATATATATGTATACAAATTTGTATATATATATAATATATATAATATTATATATATATATATATATATATATATATATATATATATATATATATATATATATATATATATATATATATATATATATATATATATATATATATATATTGTTGTTATATATTTATATATGTATTTCAAATTCTACCTTAAACAAAATTTTATTATGTAAAATTTTACAAAGTTATTTTTATTATATAATTTTTGACTTGTATATTTTTACCACTCTAAAAATATATATATTATTTAAATTCCTGTATTTTAATTATTATGACCAATTGATGTCCAAACCTAGCATGGGTTTTTGGGCCCAATTGTGTCTAATACATTCAGAGTCTGTACAAGTCATATTGGACTTGATTCATGGCTCTGGGTCCTGTATCTGGACTTCGGTTCAATTTTGAATACATAGACAAAATAGTAAATAATTAATTAATTATTTTCCAGAAACTATTGCTTGCTGTTTTTGAAATTTTATATATATTTTAATTATTGTAAAAATCTGGAAAAAATTGTATTTGAATACTATGTTAATTTAGACAATTTATTATAATTTTTCCAGCATTTATTAAGTGCTTTTGGTATTTTATAAAAATAGGAAAACAGAACTCATTTTCAGTATATTTATGTTTGCTGATTTTTAATAATTATTTATGAGGGTTTATAAATTCCAGAAAAATTAGTATAAATTTCTATAATTAACAAGGATCATTTTGGTACTTTATTTATGTAAAATTGAGCCTTTTGTCTATCTCAAAAATTATTGGAACACAATGTACAGTTTTATTTATTTATTGAATAATTACGACTTGCAACTTTTTGTGTTGTTTTGAGTTATAGTCGTATTGAACCTCACCCCGCACTAGTGTAAAGACCCTAGAAAGTTAGTTTGAGTATTGTGTTCCCTCACATTGGTCTCCTATGCTAAAGTCACCATTTGGCTAGGTGTCCAGTTAGAAAGTCGTGTTGCACCACTAGTGTCTTAGTGTTTAACTTAGTATAAAAACTAAATTTATGTGTTATTTCTACAGTGACGAGTTACCAGGCATCTATAGCATTTTTATCGCTGCTTTTTTTTGCTAAAGGCAAGTACTTATACAAACTTTACATACTGTTACATCAATGAACTGCGAATCCAACCATGTTAAATGCTGATCCTTGGGGTAGCAAGTTAAATCTTCACATGTTGTATTTACTTTCAGTCACTACCATGCTTAGAACAGTCTTTATATATATCTCTCACATGATTAGAATCTGGGTTATGGGAAAACTGTTAGTAGTATACGTGATCATGCCCCCTTCTCCGTACGTACGTACCGAGCAAGGTTGACATTTTATGTATACCTTGTCGCAGGCGCACCAGCTGTATCTGTATGTATGTACATCTATCGCTTGTTTACTTGTACGGAAGTACATTTTATATACTTGTACCACAGTATATTTTACACCTATTGACGATCACGTACCTGCTACAGTTTTAAACATTACATATACATCTGTCTATATGACATATGTGTCCTTGCCATGATAGACTATGAGATGCCATGTTTCCAGTTTATTCCTCTTATGTTCATTTTATGTTTCGTATATTAGTTTGCTAGAAACAGTACTTGCTCCCGTCCTGACAGGATAACGTTGTAGGTATTCTTACTGAGGAGGAGTTGCTCTGTGACTCATATTATGGAGTTACTGCCGAGGACCAGGCTTTGTCTTACGAGGATGTACCTGCGGGAAAACTCGTCTAGTTTGTTGCTCGGGATATTTAGTGTAGTCATGTATTAGACTACGTATTTTGTAACTGGACCTGTATCCAGTTTTACATTTCGGACTTGTACTTGGACTTATTATTATATGAGAGGACTTTTGTGTTTGGAGCATTTATGACTCTTCTTTACTTATAGAACTGTTAGCACATTTAGTCTTATCTTGTTATCTCTAGAACAGCTTATTGTGCTTATCTCAAGCGTAGGCTGGACATGACTCGGCCCTGCCCAACAATTTGGGTAGCGGGTCGTGACATATCTTTAGTGGTGGCCCATACAGGTCTCTGACTAAATTATTTTGTTACGTTATTGTACCAAGCTTGCCTACAATTAGGAACTTAAGGTAATTAGACAACATTAGGAATGACGCTTAGAACACCTAGAGGAATACTAGGATTGCAACATAGGAAATGCATCACATGTTTGTTGTTACAATTGGATTTTCTTGTTATTTACAATTGTTTAGAGTCCTTATAAGTCATTTTTATTTTATTTAGATGGTGCTTACTCGCTCATCCCAGTATGTCACACCTGAGAATGGCACACTCCCTATCCAGTCAGCTGACCAGTTGACCGATACACCTCCACCTACTATACTCCCCCACTCCATAAATTTACCAACCCAAATGCCTCCACCACCTTCCACATCACAGTCCCAACAGGACCCGATACTCCCACCACCACCTATCACTATACCCACCCAGGCTTCCGTCACACTCGACGGGAACCAACTGCTCACTCTGATCCAGGGGTTCCTAACGATCCATCAGGAGCAGACCATCATACTCCGCCAGAGCATGGAGCGTTCTGATGAACGTACCGTTGTCCCACCACCTGTAGAGCCACGGCAGAGAGCAGGGACAATCAAGGACTTCATGGGTCTGAACCCCAATGAGTTCTTAGGGACTGAGGGCATAGTTGTAGGAGATGACTGGCTAGACTCAGTAGAGAGGAAGCTCCTTGGAGCTAGGTTACCGAATGACCTCTAGGTCGAGGCAGCAGGATTTCTGCTGATAGACTTGGCAGGAGTTTGGTTCCGGAATGAGCCGCTATTCGCGAGAGGGAGGGCCACTTGGGATCAGTTCAAGACCCAGTTCAAGAAGAAATTCTTCTCGACCACCGCTAGGGTAGCCAAGGGGCTACGATTCCAGAACATCCAGCAGGGGAACCGTTCTGTTGACGAGTATGCGGCAGAGTTTAGTCGCCTGAGCCGTTTCGCTCCTAGTCTAGTTGCAGACCCAGAGGAGATGACGCGTAGGTTTTGCCATGGTCTAGTTTCAGACATTGGCATTCTTATAGTGGCGAACGGTACGACTGACTACTACCAGAGCCTAGAATTGGCCCGAAGCATAGAGGAGCGTCTTCTGTCTTGCAAGAGGCCGGCTTCTGTACACCTCGAGGGACCGTCCAAGCGTCAGGCTTTCCAGCAGAGAGCACCGACGCCGCACCAGCAGACATACCGTCCTCCCATACCACATCGCCCGACCCCGCCAGTTAGAGCCCCGGGACCCCGGCAGCAGCAGAAGGGAGCTATGTGTTCTTTCTGTGGAAGACCAGGGCATGATTACTCCGTTTGCAGAAAGAGGTTGAAGCAGTGCTTAGTTTGTGGGTATGCCACCCATCAGCTTCGGGACTGCCCAGTAGCCAGGGTATCTAGAGGGCCGCTCCCGACTCAGCAGCAGAGGTTTGGGCAACATCTGCAGCAGCAGAAGGGACCCCAGGGGAAGACTTATAGTCTGGCCCTCGAGCCGGAGCCGGAACAGGTTTCGGAGCCAGATTATTTGGCTGGCGTCATCACATGTCATATTTATTTGCATACTTTTCTAGCTCTATGCTTGTTTGATTCTGGTGCATCTCATAGCTTCCTGTCATTAGAGTTTTTGTATAAACACCACTTAGTAGCTACACCTACCGAGGAGATGAGTAGAGTAATGACGGGAGGAGGACCATTGCCCATTGGAGCTATCTATAGATGCTCTATTACTATAGCCGATGTCACGACCCACTCCCGAATAATCGAACACGAGTCGGACATGCCTAGTCTACGTTTGGAGATACAACGTAGTAAGATGTACTAAGCATATAATATCTCAAGTCACATCATGAAATTATATCACAACATCTAAACACGTGCTAAATAATATACAAATCACTATGACTTTATAATACAAAATCATTAAATTTAAAGAAAATAAACCTGCACAACAAAGTTCCAACCCATCGCTAATCTCCTCGTAGCCTCCAGGCTAGCTAACTATCAACCCGTCCCGTAATCCATAATGTTAGGGTAGAAAGCCTCGACACCTGCAACATATCCTGTCAGGAAAAGAGCAAAGTACAACCCCGACAAGAAGTACTAAACAATGTAAACTGAAATGCATGAAAAGAATCGCAATATGAACTATGATACAAGACAGGAATATGACGGTGGTACATGAATAACAATGAAACTATAGTACCGGATCCAGAAACAATGAACTATGCTATCAGTGTAACATGCAAGTGAAATAACTATAAGAGCATATGACCGGCTGGGTAAACAATAAACAGTGAACAATGAACAATGAAAAATGGTACGGCTTAGAGTCCCATGTGCACGATGTGAGACCTAAGCTATTAGTCAATGCCTAGCTAAAATAGGATTGGTCATATATCTGTAGTATTTTCCTACCCCAATGTACAAGTAAGAACAATGAACTATGAACGATGAACGATGAACAGTGAACAATGAACAATCGTGTGTACAACGTGTCAATATGAGAACATGAAGCAAGACAGAAAAATACAGAGTAAAGAGTTCGAGCCGGTGTACTTGCCTTAGTCCTTGCAAATCCATGTGTTCCAATATCCACCTAGAATGGGCAAGAATGGATTAAACTATAGGTAACAATTTAGTCAATATCGCTAACTAATCTCACCCTATATACTAGGTAACCATATATACTAGCTAATATTTAGTGAAAATATTTACCTTAAACCATACTTTAATATAATTTACTGTTTAAAGGATACTAAGAAAATATATTGCTAAATAAGCATTTACAAAACTTGCATTTAATATTTTATCTAAATACCAGAAAAATGAATTTTTATAACAAAACATATATAGATGTTAGTAAATAATTCCAATAAAATGTTATAGCAAAATTAGTTTATAGATGTAATCTAAAAATACATATATTTACTAGCGACGTAATTTCTTAGTAAAAATAACAATAATTTAGGTTAGCGAAATAATTTTTAGTAGAATAATAATTTCGATTAGCAAACACGAATAAATTATAAGTTTGTTATATATGATTTATATTAGATAAAATAGTACATTATCTTCTAACTAAATCTTGAAATTAACTGGGTTCAAAGGCTATTTATAAATACATTTGAAAAACTAATTCTTTTGCAATTAATCAGTGATACTAATATTATTTATACAAATACAATACACTTATACCTATATTAAGCAATTGGTTTTAATAATCCCCAACTCAGAAAGGTGTCCTAAATAATTACCAAAATAATTAATAAGGCTTGAAACCCAAAAGCCCATAGCTACATATTTACACAGAAAATCAATATTAAATTTTAATTAAAAATTAATCATCTGGCTTAAAGCCCAGTCCATATAACCGATGTTGGGCCCCAGCCCATAGCTACTATTTAGGCTTAAGCTTTCAATCTCTCCTGCCTTTTGGAGAGAGAAGATGAAGCCGATAAAACAGAGGAAAGCAAGGAAGAGGAAGGAGAGAGTTCTCACCGGGGTTCCAGTCGGGCGGTCGTGTGCGACCACTTGGAGGCGACTCCAGTCCGGGAGAGGCGCGTCGGAAAAGGCAGGGCACCGGCGGTCATCGGCTGAGCTGGACGTTGGGGTTAGGTTGCGGAGAGGCAGAAGGCGCCAAGACTCCGGATCTGGCAGCTCCGGTCCTTCACGGCGACTCCAAGAACGGATCTAAATGAGAACGACGATAGAAGAGCACGGGACGGCGCGGTCCACGATTCAGATCTGACGCCGGCAGTAGCAGACCTGGGGTCGGCGGTGGTTGATCTGGCCGTCATGGCCAGATTTGGAGGATTTCGACGAACCTCCACAGCGGATCGAAAGGAGATCACGCGGCCTCGACGACGGAAAGCTACGACGGTCCAATCTGAAATTGGCACCATCAGATCGGGAAGACCCGACTAGGAAAGCGGTCCCGACGGGTGCTAGCGGCGAGAAGGTGAGGTTGGCAGTGGGGTTCACGGTGGTGCTAATCTACTTGGCTGGAAAGATGACGGGAGTTGGCCGAGATTGAGAGGAGGACAATGAGGTGAGGAAGTTCGGGGTGTTGGCGATGGTGCTAGATCGACGGGATGGTGATGATGATCTCTGTGGTGTTCTGACCGGAGTCGGGGAGGGGCTTGGTCGGACATTGCTGGTGGTTGGATGAGGCTGCTGCAATGTCGGGAAAAGATAGGGAAGAAGAGAGTGATGGTTCGGGGAGATTACCGGAGTATGGCCGGACACGGCAGCGTGCGGCAGAACTCAGGCTGGCTAGCAGAGCAAAGAGAGAGAGAGAGAGAGAGAGAGAGAGATAGGAGAGTGTGAGAAAAGAATTTCTGTGTAATAAAGTTAGGAGTCCAAATATTGTATAGAAAAGAGTGGAGTGTTCCACAAGTTTAAGAGTGGCACTAGTGTAAATAGTGATAGATCTAGGGGTCATAGCAAAGACCCCCAACTAACCCATAACTAATTTGTAACTAACCCTTTATAACTAACTATATTATTAACTATTCTTAACCAAGGCTCCTGCCAACAGTCCAAGAAATTCTTGGTAGGCTCATTAGTGGGTTAAATCAAATGAAGTTACAATATAATAATAGCACCTTGATTTAAATCTAGATAAATACGTTTAGAGAAATGAATATATTAGTTCATAAAATTTCAATATTAAAATAAAAATGAGATTTTAAATTAAGGAAAAATAATTTACCACTAGAAAATTTTCAAAAGTATAAATTTCGAATCGAGGTAGTTACAAATCTACCCCCCTTACAAAAATTTCGTCCTCGAAATTTCAAGTAGCACAATAAAACTATTCAAAATTTACCAAACACGAGAATTTGAACGATTAAGATTTGAATATAGAATCAAAATTTAAACATGACTATTAGAGTCAAGATGTCTAAAATCCAACTATTGTAAAATAATACAAAATAATTTGTCATAATTAAATTCCAATCAAAACTTTAGGCATAGAGAAAAATAATGCAAAAATGATATAGTTATATTTAGAGCCTAAATTTGATTAAGAATTTGTGTCATAAATCCAAGAGGAAAGCGTTAGCATAATTATCACGACATCGTCTAGAATTCAAATTATTTAAACATGATCAAAATGATATACTCATAAAAATTCTAAATGTGACCAAGGTTAAAACTATGACTTAAGTCCAAAAAGAAATCTTTTAGCATTGCTAGCATGGTTATGACAATTTTAAATCATTTAAACACGAGTTAGTAAGAACATGCTCAAATTATTTATGCTTGATGAAATTGCAACTAATAGGGTCATAAGTGCTAAAATATGTTTGTAGAAATGATATGACTAAAAAAAATAAGCAAACGAATTTAAAATTTTAGCCTTTTCAGAAATCAAATTTAAACATGAACAAAAATTCAAGTTCCAGAATTGATTCGAAGCATGATTAAATCGATATCAAAATCAAGGCACGATCAATATTTGAATTAAAATTTGGCCACGATAAAAATCCTATAAATATGCTTTAAATAATCATCTAGATATGGCATAATTATCAGTGAAGTCTGGTATATAATTTTATTAAAAACAAGATAGTAAATATAAGGACAGGAGAAAATCAAATCATGATTTAGAAAAATCATACGTCAGTTTTTTAGGAAATCAAACATTGGTTATAAGATAGGATATGCACGAAAATAATAACTTTATAACCTAATCACCCTCAAATCAATCACAACTTCTATAATCTATAACTCCTTCAAAACTTATTACCCATTTGCCTACCCATGATTCTCTTAACCATCCCCATCAAATGTCTATTCCAAGGGTACCTAAAATAACCTATATATCTAGGTTTCTTCCCGCATTTCTATATAGCTACCAACCCTATACATATATACACATATACACATTATTCATGATTATATATCGACTATCTATACATAGCCATCAAATTATGCAACCATCAACAAAAGTTATACCATCACTAGAGTTGAATCATGAAGGAGATTTGGTCAATGGAAATTGAAATGATAGTCCTAATGAGTTCTAGAAAATGAGGTAGACGTTTCTATATGGAATACATGGTACTAGAAATGAGTTCTGAAACTTGGAGCAACATTAAAACTTGAGTAAGACCAAGTTTAAACAATTCAAGAAATTCTGGTAAATTTGTCAATGACGATAAAAGGTCAAACAGGAAATCATGAATATAGTCTCAATAGTATCCAGGAACCATACATATCCGAAGTCACTTCGCCTAGAGTTCATGCCCCGCCAGTGTAGTATAGATCTAGCTGCAATAAACTTTTTGTGTCCATGACTCCTATAATGATATATTACCGAATATCCTATCAACTTCATCCAGGATTGCCGGAACAACTCAAGAGGGCAAAACATTATGAATTTAGGACATAGCCTCAATAATATCCGAAAATCTATGGATACCGGAAATTACTTCGACTTAGAGTTCATGTCTTGCCAGTGCGCGGCTGACTGCAGTGAACTCGCGATCTCCATAATCCAGATAAATGGCTGCAGTGCGCATCTGCCACGCCATAGTAGGTCGTCGAATATTTTCTCAACTTTGTCCCTAGGAATTCTAAAAGAGTTTATAAAAATTCAACATGAGTGTTAAAAGTTCTAAAAAGAAATGAAGTAAGTATTTGTTCTCTGACCTTACTCTATTGAATGAATTGATAACCTAGACTTGTGGATTTGATCAAACCTGACTCTGACTAATATAAATAATACGATTTCAAATTGAGGGAAATAGCTAGTGAAAAATATTTCTGCCATTAGAGAAATACTAAGAGATATTGACCTATATCGGAATTATTTTGACAAAATAATTCCTTATGGTCAATGAAATGTTTGAGGAACTAAACAGGCAAGTTTGAGCTAAGCAGTTAGTCTAGGGCTCTAGAATATTTGAATTGATCAAGAAAATCAGATTGAAGTAGTTCAAAAAAATCATTAAAGGAATTTGGCGGCTTGAAAAATTAGTTACTGATGAGAGGTTGGCTAAAAAATAGGAGTCAACTTCTAAAATAGTAATTTGGCCTAGTCGCTAAAGAATTCAGAAATCAATAGAAAGATAATTCTCTGAAAATTGAGGATATCACTTAGCCACCTATGAGAAAATATTAATCATAGCACACATATTATATACATATATATAATCAAGCAATTCGGCCTAAGCTGTGATTGAACATTCCTATATCGCAGGTTTCCAATGGTACTCTAATCCTAGGCACCATAGGACTGACCTCCATGGGCCACCACTAAAAACATGTCACGATCCGCTCCCGAATAATCGGACACAAGTCGGACACGCCCAGCCTACGTTGGAAGATACAACGTAGTAAGCTGTACTAAGCATCTAATATCTCAAGTCACATCATGAAATTACATCACAGCATCTAAACACGTGCTAAATAATATACAAATCACTATAAATTTATAATACAAAATCATTAAATTTAAAGAAAATAAACCTGCACAACAAAGTTCCAAGTCATCGCTAATCTCCTCGTAGCCTCCAGGCTAGCTAACTATCAACCCGTCCCGTAATCCATAATGTTAGGGTAGAAAGCCTCGACACCTGCAATGTATCCTGTCAGAAAAAGAGCAAAGTACAACCCTGACAAGAAGTACTAAACAATGTAAACTAAAATGCATGAAAAGAATCACAATATGAACTATGATACAAGACAGGAATATGAAACGGTGGTACATGAATAACAATGAAACTATAGTACTGGATCCAGAAACAATGAACTATGCTATCAGTGTAACATGCAAGTGAAATAACTATCAGAGTATATGACCGGCTGAGTATACAATGAACAGTGAACAGTGAACAATGAAAAATGGTACGGCTTAGAGTCCCATATGTACGATGTGAGACCTAAGCTATTAGTCAATGTCTAGCTAAAATAGGATTGGTCACATATCTGTAGTATTTCTCCACCCCAATGTACAAGTAAGAACAACGAACTATGAACGATGAACGATGAACAGTGAACAATGAACAATCGTGTGTACAACGTGTCAATATGAGAACATGAAGCAAGACAGAAAAATACAGAGTAAAGAGTTCGAGCCGGTGTACTTGCCTTAGTCCTTGCAAATCCATGTGTTCCAATATCCACCTAGAATGGGCAAGAATGGATTAAACTATAGGTAACAATTTAGTCAATATCGCTAATTAATCTCACCCTATATACTAGGTAACCATATATACTAGCTAATATTTAGTGAAAATATTTACCTTAAACCATACTTTAATATAATTTACTGTTTAAAGGATACTAAGAAAATATATTGCTAAATAAGCATTTACAAAACTTGCATTTAATATTTTATCTAAATACCAGAAAAATGAATTTTTATAACAAAACATATAGATGTTAGTAAATAATTCCAATAAAATGTTATAGCAAAATTAGTTTATAGATGTAATCTAAAAATACATATATTTACTAGCGACGTAATTTCTTAGTAAAAATAACAATAATTTAGGTTAGCGAAATAATTTTTAGTAGAATAATAATTTCGATTAGCAAACACGAATAAATTATAAGTTTGTTATATATGATTTATATTAGATAAAATAGTACATTATCTTCTAACTAAATCTTGAAATTAACTGGGTTCAAAGGCTATTTATAAATACATTTGAAAAACTAATTCTTTTGCAATTAATCAGTGATACTAATATTATTTATACAAATACAATACACTTATACCTATATTAAGCAACTGGTTTTAATAATCCCCAACTCAGAAAGGTGTCCTAAATAATTACCAAAATAATTAATAAGGCTTGAAACCCAAAAGCCCATAGCTACATATTTACACAGAAAATCAACATTAAATTTTAATTAAAAATTAATCATCTGGCTTAAAGCCCAGTCCATATAACCGATGTTGGGCCCCAGCCCATAGCTACTATTTAGGCGTAAGCCTTCAATCTCTCCTGCCTTTTGGAGAGAGAAGATGAAGCCGATAAAATAGAGGAAAGCAAGAAAGAGGAAGGAGAGAGTTCTCACCGGGGTTCCGGTCGGGCGGTCGGGTGCGACCACTTGGAGGCGACTCCAGTCCGGGAGAGGCATGTCGGAAAAGGCAGGGCACCGGCGGTCATCGGCTGAGCTGGACGTTGAGGTTAGGTCACGGGGAGGCAGAAGGCACCAAGACTCCGGATCTGGCAGCTCCGGTCCTTCACGGCGACTCCAAAAACAGATCTAAATGAGAACGACGATGGAAGAGCACGGGGCGACGCGGTCCACGATTCAGATCTGACGTCGGCAATAGCAGACCCGGGTTGGCGATGGCTGATCTGGTCGTCATGGCCAGATCTGGAGGATTCCGACGAACCTTCACAGCGGATCGGAAGGAGATCACGCGGCCTCGACGACGGAAAGCCACGACGGTCCAATATGAAACTGGCACCATCAGATTGGGAAGACCCGACTAGGAAAGCGGTCCCGACGGGTGCTAACGGCGAGAAGATGAGGTTGGCAGTGGGGTTCATGGTGGTGCTAATCTGCTTGGCTGGAAAGATGACCGGAGTTGGCCGAAATTGAGAGAAGGACAGGGAGGTGAGGAAGTTCGGGGTGTTGGCGATGGTGCTAGATCGACGGAATGGTGATGATGATCTCTGTGGTGTTCTGACCGGAGTCGGGGAGGGGCTTGGCCGGACATTGCTGGTGGTTGGATGAGGCTGCTGTAATGTCTAGAAAAGACAGGAAAGAAGAGACATGAAAGAAGAGAGTGATGGTTCAGGGTGATCACCGGAGTATGGCCGGACACTGCGGTGTGCGGCAGAACTCAGGCTGGTTAGCAGAGCAAAGAGAGAGAGAGAGATAGGAGAGTGTGAGAAAAGAATTTCTGTGTAATAAAGTTAGGAGTCCAAATATTGTATAGAAAAGAGTGGAGTATTCCACAAGTTTAAGAGTGGCACTAGTGTAAATAGTGATAGATCTAGGGGTCATAACAAAGACCCCCAACTAACCCATAACTAATTTCTAACTAACCCTTAGCCAATACTAACTAATTTCTTAACTAACAACTAGTTTATTTATAACTAACTATATTATTAACTATTCTTAACCAAGGCTCCTGCCAACAGTCCAAGAAATTCTTAGTAGGCTCATTAGTGGGTTAAATCAAATGAAGTTACAATCTAATAATAGCACCTTGATTTAAATTTAGATAAATACTTTTAGAGAAATGAATATATTAGTTTATAAAATTTTAATATTAAAAAAAATGAGATTTTAAATTAAGGAAAAATAATTTACCACTAGAAAATTTTCAAAAGTATAAATTTCGAATCGAGGTAGTTACATCCGGAAGATAGTTTAGGGGACGATTCTTTGTGATGCCACTCCCCGGGTATGATATCATATTGGGGATGGACTGGCTTAGCTATGCCCATGCAGCTATAGACTGTCATGAGGGTAGTATTCTGTTCAGTCCCCCAGGTACGGCACCATTCAGTGTCCGGAGGACAGGGCCGGAGATCAGCCTAGAGCCGAACTGTTGTACGACAGTTGGGGAGATAGCACTGCCACACCCTATCATTAGGGAGTTTATAGATGTATTCCCAGAGGATCTTCCAAGACTTTTGCCTGACAGAGATGTGGAGTTCACTATAGATTTAGTACCGGGTTCATCACTAGTATCCCGGACTTGCTATAGAGTGAACCCCAAGGAGGCCGTAGAGATGAAGGAACAGATTGATAACCTGTTAAAAAAGGGTTTCATTCGATCTAGTGCTTCTCCATGGGGAGCGCCAGTGCTCTTTGTGCCTAAGAAGGATGGTACAGTTCGGTTGTGTATTGACTACCGGGCGTTGAATGCCATTACCATTAAGAACAAATATCCTTTGCCCAGGATAGATGATTTGTTCGACCAGTTGAGTGGGGCGAAAGTATTTTTCAGGATAGATTTGAGATCCGGTTACCACCAGGTGAAGGTCAGGGCAGCAGACATCCAGAAGACGGCGTTCAACACGAAGTACGGGCAGTACGAGTTTCTGGTGATGCTATTTGGTCTCACAAATGCACCAGCTATCTTTATGAATTTGATGAATAAGACATTTCATCAGTATCTGGATAAGTTCATCGTAGTATTCATCGACGACATCCTGATATACTCGAAGACGTCGGAGGAGCATGCAGAGCACTTGCGGACAGTTTTGGGGATTCTGAGGCAGAAGAGATTGTATGCCAAATTGTTGAAGTGCGAGTTCTTTTTAGACAGAGTGGAGTTTCTCGGCCATGTAGTTACTGGAGAGGGGATCTCGGTTGATCCTAGGAAGATTGCTGCCGTTGAGACATGGAAGGCTCCGACGTCAGTTTCAGAGATCAGGAGCTTTTTGGGTTTAGCCGGCTATTATAGGAAGTTCGTCCAGGACTTTGCTAGGATAGTTGAACCCATGACGAAGTTGACGTGGAAGGATACAGAGTACATCTGGTCAGAGGACTGCCAAACAGTATTTGAGAAGCTGAAGAGGAGGCTGGCGACCGCTCCAGTTCTGACATTACCTTCAGGATCTGGAGGTTCACCATATACAGCGATGCTTCGGAAAAGGGGCTAGGATGTGTCCTACAGCAGCATAGGAAAGTGATTGCTTATGCATCTAGGCAATTACGGACTCATGAGCGGAACTATCCTATCCATGACCTAGAGTTAGCTGCGGTGATCTTTGCACTCAAGTTATGGAAACATTACTTATACGAAGAGCGTGTGGAAATCTTTACTGACCACAAGAGCTTGAAGTATGTGTTCACGCAGAAAGAGCTGAACATGAGGCAAAGACGATGGTTGGAGTTGATGAAGGACTTTGACATCGATTTACATTATCACCCCGGGAAGGCAAATGTGGTAGCGGATGCGCTGAGCAGGCATCCGATGGCATGATATCTGATGATAGATCGACATTTACGGGAAGATCTGGAGAAGCTCGGTATTGAGATAGTTTGGCCAGGATCAGTGATACAGATGATGGCGCTTGACATTTAGTCAGGTTTGATGGTGCAGATCAGGGAGGCACAGTCTACAGATGAGAGACTTCGTAGACTTCGAGCCAAGGCTTTAGCTGGATTGCTGGATGACTTCACCGTAGAAGAGGATAGATCCTTGAGGCATGGCAGCCGATTGTGCGTGCCGAAGGGAGAGCTGATAGAGGTAGTCTTACAAGAGGCGTACCGATCGAGATATTCTATTCACCCTGGTGCTAACAAGATGTACCGTGACTTGCGAGAACATCTTTGGTGGCACGGGATGAAGAGAGATGTATCACGTTTTATTTCGAGATGCCTAGTTTGCCAGCAGGTCAAGGCGGAGCGCCAGAGGCCAGTTGGTCTATTGCAGCTGTTATCTATTCCCGAGTGAAAGTGGGAACACATTACGATGGACTTTGTCTCAGGACTTCCTCGTTCCCAAGGAGGAAAGGATGCCATTTGTGTCATCGTGGACAGGCTGACGAAGTGTGCACACTTCATACCCTTCAAGGTGGGGCTTTCCACCGAGAAGTTGGCGGAGCTATACATGTATCAGATAGTTCGCTTGCACGGAGTACCAGTGAGCATCGTGCCGGACAGAGACAGTAGATTCACATCCCACTACTGGAGGAGCTTGCAGTAGGAGTTGGGCAGTCGGCTCAAGTTTAGTACGGCGTACCACCCGCAGACAGATGGGCAGTCCGAGAGGACGATACAGACGCTGGAGGACATGCTGAGGACTGTGTGCTGGACTTTTGTGGATCATGGGAGAGCCATCTGCACTTGGTAGAGTTTTCATACAACAACAGCTACCAAGCCAGCATCGGTATGTCTCCTTTCGAGGCACTATATGGACGACGATGCCGTACACCGCTCTTTTAGGATGATGTTGGGGACAAAGTTATGCTTAGACCAGAGATGATCACGAATGCAGCAGAGAAGGTCGGGATAATCAGAGACAGGCTCAGAGTGGCACAGGACAGGCAGAAACACTGGGCCGATGCTAGTCGCATACCGATGGAGTTCGCAGATGGTGATATGGTGCTAGTAAAGATATCACCTACTAGAGGGACGATCCAGTTCGGACGAGGAGGCAAGTTGAGCCCCAGATACATCAGGCCGTTCGAGATACTTGGCAGGATCGGAGAGGTAGCTTACAGGGTTGCACTTCCACCCAACCTAGCAGGAGTTCACGATGCCTTTCACGTATCTCAGCTGAGGAGATATATTCCGGACCCAGCCATGTGCTAGATCATTCAGAGTTGGAGATCGGACCGAGCCTTGCAATTACTGAGCATCCAGTGGAGATATTAGATATGAGGGAGAAGAGGCTGAGGAACAAAGTCATACCCTTAGTACGAGTATCTTGGAGCCGTCACTCTACGGGTGAATCTACTTGGGAGAGGGAGTCGGACATGAGGGAGAGATATCCTTACTTGTTTGACCCAACCGCTGCGAGGGAACCACCCGTTCCCTCTTGATACCTTAGAGGTTAGTTTTGATCGTAGCCTTAGTCATTTGTTGCATTGCTTGTTATGTTAGAAAATTGTAGGGTCTTCAATCCTTGTAAATTTCAAGGACGAAATTTTTCAAGGAGGAAAGACTTGTCAGCCCCTATTTTTCAAATTTGGTTTAATTAGTATAAATTAGTTGCTAATGACCTATTTAGCTTTAAATTAATTTATTATTATTTTTAGGAATTTTTTTAGAATTTTTAGATAATTTTAAATACTTTTTAAGTTAAAGTATATTATTTTGTAATTAACTGAAATGTTTTAATATTATTATGTAATATTTAAATTTGTTTTAATATTGTTTTGTAAATAAATCAATTGTTTTAATAGGAGTTTGCAAATAAAATTTGTAAACTGTTTGGGATTGGGGTCTTTGTGCAAGTCCCCAATCTCTGGGGACCTTACTGCAAACCTACCCTACCCTTCCCCCCACGTTCTCTCTCTCCTCTCACCCAACCACTCCCCGCGACCGGCCAGTTGCCAACGACCACCGACTTCTCCCACCATTTTCGGCCGACCCCAGACCACAA